>CAUYPK010054223.1:0-50046 GCA_963574355.1 Loris lydekkerianus | reverse complement strand
GGAAAAGATTCCCTATTTAACAAATGGTGCTGGGTAAACTGGCTGGCAACCTGTAGAAGACTGAAACTGGACCCACACCTTTCACCATTAACTAACATAGACTCTCACTGGATTAAAGATTTAAACTTAAGACATGAAACTATAAAAATTCTAGAAGAGAGT
Source organism: Loris lydekkerianus (assembly GCA_963574355.1). Classification (NCBI taxonomy): domain Eukaryota; kingdom Metazoa; phylum Chordata; class Mammalia; order Primates; family Lorisidae; genus Loris; species Loris lydekkerianus. The sequence continues at coordinate 49,884 of CAUYPK010054223.1, read as the reverse complement.
GCAGGGAAAACCCTTGAAGAAATCGGTCTGGTTGAGTATTTCATGAGGAGGACCCCCCCGGGCAATTAAAGCAAAATACACTACTGGGACCTGATTAAAAAAAAAAAAATACACTACTGGGACCTGATTAAAAAAAAAAATAGCTTCTGCACAGCCAGGAACACAGTAAATAAAGCTAGCAGACACCCCTCAGAATGGGAGAAGATATTTGCAGGTTATGTCTCTGACAAAGGTTTAATAACCAGAATCCACAGAGAACTCAAATTTATAAGCAAGAAAAGAACAAGTGATCCCATCGTAGGCTGGGCAAGGGACTTGAAGAGAAACTTCTCTGAAGAAGACAGGCACCCAGCCTACAGACATATGAAAAAATGCTCATCATCTTTAATCATCAGAGAAATGCAAATCAAAACTACCTTGAGATACCATCCAACTCCAGTAAGATTAGCCCAAATCACAAAATCCCAAGACCAGAGATGTTGGTGTGGATGTGGAGAAAAGGGAACGCTTCTACCCTGCTAGTGGGAATGAAAATTAATACATTCCTTTTGGAAAGATGTATGGAGAACACTTAGCGATCTAAAAATAGATCTGCCATTCAATCCTATAATTCCTCTACTAGGTATATACCCAGAAGACCCCAAATCACATTATAACAATGATATCTGTACCAGAATGTTTATTGCAGCCCAATTCATAATTACTAATTCATGGAAAAAGCCCAAATGCCCATCAATCCATGAATGGATTAATAAATTGTGGTATATGTACACCATGGAATATTATGCAGCCTTAAAGAAAGATGGAGACTTTACCTCTTTCATGTTTACGTGGATGGAGCTGGAACATATTCTTCTTAGTAAAGTATCTCAAGAGTGGAAGAAAAAGTATCCAATGTACTCAGCCCTACTATGAAACTAATTTATGGCTTTCGTATGAAAGCTATAACCCAGTTATAACCTAAGAATAGGGGGAAGGGGGAAAGGGAGGGGTGTGAGGGGGGAGGATGGGTGGAGAGAGGGTGATTGCTGGTATTACACCTGCGGTGCATCATACAAGGGTACATGTGAAACTTAGTAAATGTAGAATATAAATGTCTTAATGCAATAAATAAGAAAATGCCAGGAAGGCTATGTTAACCAGTGTGATGAAAATGTGTCAAACTGTTTATAAAACCAGTGCATGGTACCCCCTGATCGCATTAATGTACACAGCTATGATTTAATAATAATAATAATAATAAAGAAAATAAAAAAAATAGTTTCTTGGAACCCCCCCAAAAAAAGAAAGAAAAAAGAATAATAGGGTTTCAAATTCTGTTTATACTTATTTTGGGGTTGGCTTTGTCTTCAATGAGAACAGTAGCTTTTCTCCTTCTGGTATAAGGGGGCACCTTCCTCAGAGGGCAATCCACACATATAAAGCCTAAGAGGATGGAAAACTCCTACTATATCTCTTGAGTTTCAGTTGCTTTGAGTTGAAAATAATCTTTATGCCAATGTAGCATAATCTATGTGTGGCATATTCTGATTCCTTTTAGAGCAAGTTCAGATAAGCAATTGAAACAATGAATCTTAAACAAACAGCCAACAATTTTACTACTATCACATACATTTGATGACTATTATAAATACCATCAAGGAGTGTATTGCCAGTATCAGGACAGACTAAGATTGCTTTCCTCAAACAGTGTGGTCAGTATTTCTGAAAGGAAAACTAATACTATGTGTGTAAATTCTGCTTTAATATAGTCTACCTCCCAAATAGTGTAATGTGTGTTACACAGCCAATCTCTGGACTGTGGTCACTCTTAAAGATGGTCTTAATGCACCTCTGATTTGAGCTGGACAATCAGATTAATATTACTATTTTACAAACTTGGACAGGTTACTTAAGTTCTATGAGCTTCCATTTACATTTATAAAAAGTGCTTATAATAATAGTTTTTACCTCATGGACTTGCTGTGAGGACCAATACAGATAATCCAGTTAAGTGACATCTTAGTAATATAGTGAGAGTTTAATAAATTTCAGCAATTATTTAAAGAAACACTGGTTCAAAAAGGAAAAATAATTGAAAAGTAAAAGTATATATATATATTTTAAATTAAAATGTAAACTATATTATACATGTAAAGAGTATATATAATATATGGCATAATTTTTTAATTAATGAAATGAACACTCATTACTTTGCTTAAGATATATAATATTTACAAGGAATCTTGAAGTGCCTGAAAACAATATTTTCTTTGTTTTTGCTTATTTAGAAAATTTTTTAATATTTTTATCTCCTATAGTTTATTTTTTTAAACATTTTTTAAAATTTGTGATTCATACTTATTAGCTGTAGCTTGCTCAATTTCATTGTTGTGAAGTGTTCTATTATATAAATGCACACTATTTAAAAACTCCATTCTACCATTGATGAATATTTGAATTGATTTCGGTTTTTGCTATTACTACCAATGTTGATGGGAAAATGCTCGTATATTTTTCTATGTGTAAATGCACAAGAATTTCCCTAGTGTATGTTCGTAGGAGTGGAATTGCTATTTTATAAAATGCACATTTAACTTTACTGGAAATTACAAATCGTTTTCTGAAGGGGTTGTATTCAATTTATCATCACACCAGCAGTGTATGAGGGTTGCTGTTACTCCATTTCCTTAACGGCACTGTGAATTGTCAGCCTTCTTAATTTTAAACAGTTTGATCCGTATGCACTGGTATGTTAGTTCTGTTTGAATTTGCCTTCTGTGATTACAAATTAGGCTGAGACTTTTCCTATGTCTATTGGTCGTTTGGATTCCTTCTTTTGTAAGTGTCTTTAAGCCTTTTACCTATTTTTCTGCTGGCTTAGCTACCTTTTCCTCTTCCTCTTTTCTCTTAAAAATTAACCTGTAGGAAGTCTTTATTTTCTCTCACTCTCTGTTTTTCTTGTATCTTTCTTTGTTGTCTTTGGAGGAAGAGAGGACAAAATGTTAATGTAGTTAAGTTTATTAATAGTCTTTTTCTTTTATGCTTAGTACTTTTTTGTTTGCTTCCCTACTCAAGGTCATGGGAATACCTTCCTGTTAATTAATGTTTTATCATTAAACATATAATCGCTATATGTTTTTGGTATGGATCCTTTACAGATCATTGTAGTTCCTATCAATTCTTAGTTTGCTAAGGGTTTTGTGTGTGTGTGTGTGTGTGTTTTTACTGCATATATCACAAATGGATAACCATTTTAAGGGATGTTTTTTTCCTTATCCAAAGAAATTTTGTTTCGTTTTCTTTTTCTCTTTTAATCTCCCAATGTGGATTATGTCCCCTTGCTTTATAACATTATGTAACCTAAATTCTTGATATAGATCATACTTGGTCATTACATATTTATATACATACTGCATTTATGTTGAGATTGATTGGTTTGCAATTTTCCTTTCTTGTATTGACATTGTCTTCTTTATCAGAATTAGACTGGAACTTACTATTTCTGAAACAGTTTGTGCAAATTTGAAATTAACCAATAATAAGTATCTGTTAGAACATGTCTGTGAAACCACTTGAGACTTTGTTTTCTTTGTGAGATTTTAAGTTTTTTATTGTTCATAGTATTGTTCAAGTCCTTCATCTCCTGGCTTTGGTCAGTTTAGGTATGCTTGTTTTTCCTACCAATTTATCCATTTAATTAAATTTTCATGTTTCTTTGTAGGGAGTCATTCTTGATATTCTCGTATTTGTTTTTAATCTCTAGAAAGTATGTCCTTATTTCCTCCTTTTTATTTTCAATATTCTTTATTTTTGTCTTCTCCCTTTTGTCCTTGGTTAGTCTTGCTAGAAGTGTATCTGGTTTAATAATCATTTCAGAGAATCAGCTCTAGTCTTTGTAGTTTCTACTAACGTCCTCTTTTGATTATACGTCACCTTCTACTTTATTCAAATTTATTGTTACTGTTTTTCAACTTCTCAAATTGGAAGAATGGCTTGTTGTTTTAGCCTTTCTTTTATTATTTTCCCTTTTATTAACCTCTTATTTATAACCCACAAATTTCCATGTGAAATATGTTGTAATTTTTGATCCTAAGTATTTTTAAATTTTGTTATATTTTCTTTTTTAGTATACATTATACTTTTCTTTGAAAGTATGTTTTTAAATTTCAAATTGAATAAATTTCCCACCTGCTTATCTTCTGTAGTTAATTGTAAATTTATTACATAGTAGTTAGAACATATAATTCTTTGGCACCAGTCTTTTGGAATCTGTTGAGATTAGCTTTAAGGCCAATTATGCAATCAATTTTTATTGTGCTTAAAACATATGCATTCTCCTAAGGTTGACCACAGTGACATCATACCTATATATAGGAATGATGATATAGGTATATATAGCTGTGGTATATGTGACACATATGAAGTTAAGCTCACTGATTTGATTATTTATCATATCCATGTATCTTCACTGGTGTTATTTTGTCTCTATGATCTATCAACTACTGAGAAAATTGGGCTAAAATGTCTTTCTATCACAGTTGGCTTAGCATCTTCACTTATTAGTTCTGTCAATGTCTGCTTTGTATTTATCATTAGGTATAAAATATTCAACATTTTTATATCTTCCTGAAGAATTGAATCTTTTATTGTTATAATATATAATGATCCTCTTTAGCTCTGTTAATGTTTTTATCTTGAAGTTAACTTTCTCAGACATTTACATAGCTACAGCAGCTAATTTTGATTGATAATCAACTAGGTCTTTTTCTATCTTGTTACTTTCATTTTTCCTCATCCTTAAGTTTTGGCTATGACTTTTATAAATGTCGTATACCTGGGTATTTTTTTTCTTATCTGACAACTTTGACTTTTTATTTGAGATGTTGCATTGTTTATGATTTTGTTGACACACATTTGGATTTAGTACTAATATGTCATTATACCTTCTCTTTCTCTTACTTTAAAAATTTTCTCTTTATGCCTTTTATTTTGGATTGATTTGGATTTTCTTTTTTGTTCTTATTTCCCCTCCTTTTTTTTTTTTTTTTTTTAGTGATTAGACATTTAAGTAATGGCTGTCTTTTCTAAAACCAAATGACACTCAATACCTAGGTTCTTGGTTTCCTTACCAGTATACATTGAATTAAATCCTGACAACCTCCCCATATTGTCATCCTCACCATTGGAGCAATGGCGTCAATGATATAAATGGCCAAGAAGTCTTTGGAATTTCTTCCTCCAAACAGTAAACAATAATTAATACTATATCCCTGAGGTAACTACGAAGATCAATGTTGCAAATAAAAATTTTAAAAGCTGGAGGGCTGTTGATTTTTTTTACAGGCCAATATTAACTCATCTGTTTAGGCTATGTAAAATACAGAAGCATCTGAAATAATGACAGTAGTTATTGCAATTACAACTACAGATGTTATAGATATGGGCTCCTTGCTGGCATGTGAGCTGGTATTCAGTTATTGATTTAGATAATGCCCTCCCTCATTTTGAATAGAAAAACCACCTGAAGCCATTTGCTCTTATCTGCCAGGGACAGAGGTATGCTTTCATTATCTTAGTTCAGAACTATGTCAATATTCTGGTTTACAGCAATAATCTAGTCCAAGAGACCATTATAGTCTTACCATTTTGCAGGACAGCATGTTAGTCCATTATATAGATGACACATTCTGGTTGGACTAGGTGAGTGGGAAGGAATTAGTATGCCTTATAAAATGCATGCATGCTAGACCTGGGAGAAACACACCAGGAAAATTCAAGGCATGTCATCTTGTTCATCTTGGCAAAATTTCTAGGGTTGAATGGACTGGGAAATGTGATATCCCATAAGAAAATAGAATACGGGTTGCTATACCTTACACCCTTGTCATTAAGAAGGATGACATTTGTGGACTTCTTTGATTGTTAAAGGCAACATAAGCCATGTTTGAGTGTACTTCTCTGACCCATTTGCCAGATAATAACCTGTAACTTTTCCACTTTTGAATGATCTTTGAATAAAAGAGTCTCTGCAGATGGTGCAGACTGCTGCACAAGCCACTCTGCTACTTGTACCTAAGGATTCAGTAGATTCAATGATGCTCAACATGTCTTTGGTAGCTAGAGGGACTATATGTACAGAGCCTTGAGAAACCCCAGTGGGAGCATCACAGTGCAGATGCCTAGAATTTTAGAGTGAGGCTACACCCTTTTCTGAAAATAATTTCTTCATTTAAGAAGTAGTTTTTAGCCTCCTAGTGAGCCCTAGCAGGGATTGAATGCCTGAGTCTCTAATGGCATGCAACCTAGGTATCCCATCATGAGTTAGGTGTTATCTCATCCACCAAAACAAAAAATGGCATATTCACAGAACACTCCATGATCAAGAAGGGGGGAAAAGCTACATATGAGATCTAAACCAAGCAGCTTTGTAGATTAAATTAAGTTGCATGAGTATCTGGCACAGACTCCAATGGTACCTATTCCTGCTATGTTGCCACCTCACTCTCCACTCATACCCCTGGTCTCCTAAAGAATATCCCCAGTGAATTGTCTGAGAATTGAAGTATTTGGGCCTGGTTCCTGGATGGTTGCACATAATCTGTTGATACAAGCTAGGAAGAGAGTTATACTGTAATGATAAATGAATGTATTGTGAGAACTACCACCTATAAAAGATACTCCATAAAAGTCAGTCTATCTCACCACCAATTTTGAAACACTTTTCTGTAGCATGTCACTAACTAAATAGGATTTCTTAAAAATAATTCCTAACTTTCTTAAAAATAATTTCATAAAAATAATAAAGTGCTAGTGTTCTATAGCATGGTGAGGTGCCTACAGTTAACAATGATTTGTTGTGTCATTTTCAAACAGCTAGAAGAGAGGAGTTTGAATCTTCCCAACATGAAGAAATGATAAATGTTTGATGTGGCAAATATGTTGATCACCATCATTTGATCATTACACATTGTATGCATTTATCAAAATCTCACACTGACCCCTATAAATATGTACAATTATGTGTAAATTTAAAATAGTAATTAAAAATGTGTGTACAAGTAAAAAAATAAAAATAATTTTTTTTTTAATAATTCTTGGTGTAATAAGTTTAAAACATTTTACACTGAAACTTAAAAAATGTTCTAAAAGAGTTAATACAGTTAGATACATTTTGGATTTCAGCATTTCCTAAACTTGTTTGACCTTAAGACCCCATCTTCACAGAGCATATTACAGTCTTAGTGCTTTTCAAAATCTACCTGGGGAATTTATAGCAATTAAGACTTTGACAGAATATTAGTTTTGATAGCCAGGAAAGAAAGTTTTAAAATGTTATACTATGGATCTAAGATGTGCTGATCTTGGTTATTCTAAATGACTAGAATTCTTAGTTCAAGAAAGGTTTTAATAGAAAATCCTTGACATGAGGGTAATGTAGGTGACACTACCCAAAAGGAGTGTGTAATTCAAATTTAGGTGATTTTTCCATTTTATAATAGGGTTACAAGGCGATCACAGCTCTGCAAAACAAATTAGGATATAATGAAATGCATGCTTTGAGCTTACAAACCAATTGATTAAGAGAGAGAAATAATTATAATAAAAAGCATGATATTTGGCACTATGATTATACATCAAGTTATTCAGGTCATTAAAATCATTCTTATTTTCAGAATTAACTGTACCTAGTTTTGCGCAATGCAATGAAGTTCATGGAATTGAAATATATCATACTTTCTTTTGAGACACTTATGAGAAAAAAAAACTGTAAATAAGGTAAGGGCATGAGGTTAAGATAAAGAAAAAAATTAGATCTTATTACTAATGACTTTGTGTTATTATCAAGCTTATATAACAGATCATAGCAAATATTATTATCTATAAAAAGAACAAAAATTGATTGACGAGACCAAATTTCAGAGAATACTATTAATTTGAGAAGCCCACAAGTAAGTGTGGTTGTCCAATGAATCTTAGTTTAATTTTGATCCCATTACCCACTTTTGCCACCAAATTGAACACTTTTGTTTTTAAGTAGTATGAGATGAAGAGGTGATAAGATATAAGAAAGATTTTTTTTCTTCAACCACCACGTCTAGGGATGTTGAGGCTGTTAATTACATCATGCTCCAGACAAGCTCTTCTCAACCAGGGTTTTGGGAGATAATTGGGCTATAACACCCTCCCTAATACATTATATACAACAAATTAGTCTCCTTCCTATGTATCTAAATGCTACTATGTCTCATTCTTGGGAGGATTAAGAAGATAGTCATTCTAATAAATTTCTGTAGGGCTGGTTCTTTAGGGGAAACTAGTTTGATAAAGGCTGTTCTGGACCACTGATTACTTGTCAATGACACCTTTAAAAATTCCTGCATGCCATCCTCACTGATTCTGATTCAGTTGATTAGGAATAGGACTCAACAGCCTGTGTTATAAAAATCTCCCTGATTCAATGAAGTCTGAGAACCACTGCTTCAAATAGAGAAAGCGAGTTCCATGATGCTTTATGAAAGAAGTGTTCCACGGCCCAGAGTGCTCCAGTTGGAAACTCCCAATGGCATTACTATATTAAAGAATTTCAGTTATCCTAGAGTTAAAACACAATTATTCCAAGTTTATCAAACTTATGTGTAACATGAAAAGCGTTTTTAATGGGTACCTATAGTCATCCTGTGGAACTAGAGTACCCCAGAAGCACTTTGGGAAGTGAGGCTAGAGAATGGCCAGAGGTACCCGGAAATGGAGGCTTTAGCAGAATATTTTCTAGCTGATTTTAAGTCAATTCACCTTTAGAAATCCATTCTTTTGAGTCTTGGAAGTTTTTATATTCTAGAGTACCTTGTTTTTTAAATAGTAAGCCTTACTTTATTGATTATACCAAATAAATTCCAGTATAGATCAAAATTCCAAACTTAAAAAAAAAAAAAAATCTATTGGTTAACTTGTCCTTCCTGGCAATTTCACAGTTATTGTGTTAAGACATTTACATTCCACATTTACTAAGTGTGTACCCTTGTAAGATGCACCGCAAGTCAACCGGTCTGTGAAACTAGTGTGTGATGCCCCATGATCATATCAAAGTACACAGCTATGATTTACTAAAATAAAAATAAATAAATAAATAAATAAATAAATAAATAAATCTATTGAATTAAGGAAGAAAAAAAGGAATAAGTTTTTTTTTTTTTAAATGGGATGGAAATGACATTCCTAAATAAGACACAAAACCTCGAAGCCATAAAGAAAATGTTGAAATACTTTATTATATAACATTTAACACTCCTGTATAGTATTTATGTCTAAACATATGAGATATAAAATATATATATAAACTCAAGATATAAACAAAATAGGAACACAATGACAAGCTGAGGTAAATATTTGTAATATACTATATGCAAAGCAAGAGTCAAATTCTTTAACATGGAAAGGATTCATAACCAATAAGAAAAAGATAAGCAAGCTAAGAGAAAATGTGCATCAGGATAAGGAGTGTACAAACTAATAGCCATGAAATTTCAATAATTATTTAAAGAGGGAGGGAGCCAAATATAGTCCAGCCAAAGGCCTTCATGTTTACTGTTCCCTTTGCCTAAATCGCTCTTTCCCCGGATATTCTTTTGGCTCACAGCCTGGCCTCTGAAGTTGTTGCTAAAAGGTCATTATCTGAGGCAGCCTTCCCTGCTTACAACTGCATACTCACGGCAGCAGTCCCTATTTCTCATCCCTCAAGGCACTTTGATGGACAGTATATTTTCTTATTTATCTGGTGATTGTTCATTTCTCCCCATTAAAAGGGGAAGTCCATAAGGGCAAGGAATTTTGTCTGTGATGCTTACTGCTGTATCCCTCATACTCAGATTAATCCCTGGCACACAGTAGGAGTTCAGTACGTATTTCTTGAATGAATGAAGAAACAGGTGTTCAAGTCTGTCATAATTAGACATGCAAGTCAAAACAGTCATTTTTGTCTCTATGTTACTGACATGTTTGTCTGTCAATAATCAATCAAAATGTGTGAATCTCTCTCCATATGTTAAAGCCTGTACTGAAGGCTTTCCTATAACCTCAGAAGAAAACTCTTTGTCTTCTTTCCCAGACCTGACGGTATGGTTCTCCTACTTAGATTGATGATGTAACTGTCTTTCTAATCCTTGACTCCTCTTTTTCTCTTTCGGTTGACTCAACTGGATAACTGAAATAACTTCTGGTTCCACCACCTCCAGCCTTGATCAGTGCCACACTAGTCTGAAACATAGCTGACATCAACCTGAAACATAGCTGAAACTAACCTAATATCTTGGGCAGAGGAGTCTAGATCCTCCATGGTCTAGTCAACCCTCCCTGTAGCCTCTTCTTAGCAGCCCAGTGCCAGCACCTTGAATATACCCAGAACTCAATACAATTACATACAGTGCATAACATTTAATAGTGATAATCAACTAATTAATATATACTAATATATTTACTATACTTTTTATCATTTTACAGTGTACTTCTTCTATAGCCACATATAACAGAACATTTTCTCATTCACCACCTTATATGAAGTCAACACTGGACCTCATTTACAGGGACCTCATGTAACCAGGGACCAGTTTCAGGTAAAATAATCTTTCCATATCCTGGATGGGTTGGGATATTTTGGGGATGATTCAAGCATATTACAGCTCCACCTCAGATCATCAGGCATTAGATTCTCATAAGGAGTGCACAATCTAGATCCCTTGCATGTGCAATTAACAGCAGAATTACAACATAGATGCTCCTGTGAGACTCTAACGCTTGCTGATCTGACAGGGGGTGGAGCTCAGGTGGTGATGCCAGTGATGCAGAGCAGCTGTAAATACCCATGAAGCTGTGCTCACTCACCTGCCGCTCACCTGCTGTGCAGCCCAGGTCCTGGTTGGGGTCTGAGGTCATATATGATGGTGGCTCCATCAGATTATAATATGGGATTTACCTTTTCTATCTTTAGACATGTCTAGATATGCAAATATTTGCTGTTGTGCTACAGTTGCCTACAGTGTTCAGCACAGGAACCTGCTGCATAGGTTTAGAGCCTAGGGGCACATCGCCTAGATGTGTGGTAGGCACAAACATCCGAGTTCACACAATGACAAAATGGCTTTAAGGACGTTACTGAGATGGTATACCCATTGCTAAGTGATGCATGATTGTACAAAGAAAATAAATATATAACCTATGAAATAGTCCTGCCTATGCTTATCGTAGTTTTTACTACCCATATCGACCTATTTCTCCTAAATTTTCTGTGTATGTGGGTGGGTGGGGGCTGTGTTTTCAATTCTTGGAGGGATGGGGGCTGCGTATATGCACTTGTGTGTATTGTTGGAGGGTGGTGTCAGGGTTCTCCATGGACCCCGACCTAGGTTGAGAGTCTACAGGGGAAACACAGTTGGGGGAAAAATTTACAAGACTCTACACAGAATGAATCAACGCAGCAACCTTCTGATTTCCCAGAAACCTTTTATTGATCTCCAATACGAAGTGTATACGCAAAATGCAAAGATGCCAATAGATAGGGTTACAAGAATCCTAAGTCCTCAGGAAGACTGGATAGAAAGAAAGGCTGGGTAAACATGAACATAGGGTAGGGGGTCGTGAACTAAAAGACCAATAATGTATCTAGAAAGGGAGAGGGGAAAATCACTTTCATTCCTACAAGGCAAGGAAGCCAGGTTCCCTAATCTAAACTGTCGATCAGGAGTTTGAAGGATTTAGAAGGGCTCGGCCTCACGCACCTGCTGACTCTCCCCACACAGGGATGGTGGAGATGACTTTGCTCTGTGGAGGGCACCCGGGCTCCTTTCATCTTTGGTGGTCTTGACGAGCCCCCTGGGATGGCATATCTGCAGGGTTTCTCCTGGATTGAGGAGGGTCACACCCCCACTGAGAAATCAACCTATCTACCCCCACGGTGGAACTCCCTAGATGTCCCTACCTTAATTTTCCAGAGTTCAATTCATTAGGGACATAGTGCTGTCAATGTGTCAGTAATTCTTCTGGGTCCTTAGGCCATTTCAACAATGGAAAATTATTAACTATTAAAGAGGGGAACAAAGAGTTTCTTTCCCTTTGGTGGGAATGGAGTAATTGTCTCTCTTTTGCCTAGCAGAAACTAAGACATGGAAGCGGATGACACTTTACTAATCTATCATACGAATGTACTATCATTGATTTGTCTCTTACAATTCAGAGTAAGCATGATTTCACTATGATAATAAGAATTTGAAGAACATCCTTGTACCTAAATCTAACTTTTTGATTATTTGCTTAGGATTGAATTATAGATTTAAAAATATTAACTCAAACAGTAAATACATTTTTAAAGGTTCTCATTTTATACACCAGAAAAGGCTTTATCAAATTGAATTTCTAGGGGATACTCATCTTCCTAAAAAGGGAAGGGTGAAAGCTTCCTCATTTGAAGTTTATGAATTAAAAATAGAATGGAATGGATCCTTGTGAGGTTTTTAACTTACACTTTACGTACTGTAAAGCTAAAACACTGGAGAAAAAAGGAAATGCTCATTTGACGATTTTAAGAACAACCAGTCATCACCCATCACCAAAGTGACTTTGTCAAAATAGGAATGAGAAAGGGGTACCGGCAATGTTTCCGGCCTGTGCAAATGCTTAGCCAACCTGGCTAGCTTGTTAGGTGGAGTTTCTTTGGTTATTTTTCTTTCTGCTGCAACACGAAGCATAAGGTATCTGACAAACAAGATGTAATGTCACAAACAAGGTGTGGCCTTAGGCGTATTCCTGACAGAGTAGCTGTCACACCCGTCTTTAAGGAGGTGATGACAAAGATTGAGAGTCTACTCTATCATTTTGCTGTTTTTATCTGTCATGCAGAGAGTAATTATAGTGTTTCCCTTTTAAGTGGCTCTTAGTGTGTTTGGCCAAAGGGGGAAAGTAAAGCAGTTGGTAAAAGTCAGGTGATGCACCATCTCCCTCGATCACATTTCCCTGGTTGTAGTTTCAGCAACCCTGCCTGGGAAGACTTTTTTTTTTTTTTTTTTTTTAAACAAATAGGTCAAAAAAATCTACTGATTTTGGCCAATCACCCTAGCCCTAGAAAAACACCATGGCTTTCCCCCCACTTGCCTTTTCTTATAATTTATGATATTATTATCAAGTACTAATGTTCGTAGTGAAAACAGAACTTCTCTTGTATATCCTTTCAGAATTGTCTATGGAGAACAAAGACGTGTTTGTGTGTTATAGAGAGAGAGACAATTAAAAACAACCAAATGCACATGAAGTCATCCTGCATACATGTACTGTTCTTTTTTTCACTTTACATCATATCCTACTATCCCCTTAGAACAAGAGGATTTGTCCTCCTTTAACAACAACGCAGTCTGCATATGTCTCTAATGTAATTTTTTGACTAGTCCCTTACTAATGGGTATTCTCTCCTTTAGAGGCTTCGGTCAATGCCACAATGTAGATCCCAGTGTGTTTATGGGAGTGTCATATTTACGATGAGTCAAGGGGAAGTCAGAAAAATCTTTCAATGATAAGGACAAAGCAAAACTGAGGACTAAGAAGGATTTCCTAAAAAGAACCATATACATTTTCCACTCTGCCATTTTTAACTGGAGAGGCTTAAACAGAATTTGTTCTCTGTTTCTTCAGTTTCTTTTTAAATGCCCAGTACCAATGGAAACTCTAATAACGATTTTGAAATCCAAAAATGGCACTTAAAAACAAGGCTTAGTGTTGAGTGAAGAATGAGAGACCCAAGGTCATCATATAGTTGGAAACAGACACACACAATGGTCTTGGGCAAGTCACTTCTTGGAATCTCATCTTTCTTGTCTGTGAAAGAAAAGTGTTGGAAAGCCATAAAGCTGGGGGGGGGTTTTGTTTGTTTTTTTGAGTCTGCTTTCTCTGATTTGTCTGCCACTTAGGACTTCCGACAGTACTATTCATGAGTGGACGCAGGTTAAACCTACGAGCCACACCCTGTGAACATGGGCTCTGCTGGCCAGGAGCTCAGCCTTTGCCCAGATTAGCACTTCTGGGAGTTGATATTTCAAGAGAACATTTTGTTATATGCTTCCCATATTGTCTCTTTCATTGGCCCCAGGCATTTGCTTATGTGCTTCAGGAAGAAATTGGGCCAATAGTCTTTCAACACAGTCCCCAGACTATCTCATGGTAAGACTCAAGTGTAGGGATAACAGAATGTCACTGTTGCTCCTGTGGATGGGAATGGCCTCAGTGTTTTCTGTCTTTGGGGTCTGCTTTCCAGAGGTATTTCACTGAAATGGGGTTCTTGGTATTTACAAAACTATCCGAATAGATTGACCATTGACATTTCCTGCATTCTCGTTTTAAGTCCTTCACTCAAGCAATTAATTAAAAATATTTTACGAGGCAATTGCCTTTTAAGACTATTGTAAGTAAATGAGTACCTCTATATTTGCAATTTAGCCCAACATTGGTAGAATAGAAATATTCGATAAATGATAGCAATTATCACCATTATTAGAATGACAGATGGTGAGTAATTGGACAAGAACAATTAAGATAAGGTTCATGGCCTAAAAGATTTTCAGATATGTCAACAAGATTGAAGAGGATCAGGATACAAAATAACTTCTTTATCTCAAATAATTGAAAATGTTTCAATTCCAAGAATTTTATGGCTGGGGGCGTTGGGTCACCTCTGTAATCTCAGCACTTTGGGTAGCTGGGGTGGAAAGATTGTTTGAGGCCAGGAGTTCAAGATCAGCCTGGACAACATAGTGAGACCCTGTTTTTTCTTTAAAAAAAAAAAAAAATTTTTTTTTGAGCATGGTGGCATGTGTCTGTGGTCCCAGCTCCTTGGGTGGCCAAGGCAGGAGGATAGCTTGAGCCCAGGAGCTTGAGACCACAGTGAGCTATAATTGTGCCACTGTACTCCAGCTAGGGAAAGAGAAGTTTACATTGAGATATCTTCTAGTAAGCCCAAATTAGACATTTATTCCTATTTACTTTTCAGTCATCATTTAGCAAACCTAAGGATCTGTCCACTGCAAAACCACTCCATACGTTGGGTTTCCCCTGAAAGCCCAGAGACCAAGGAAATCAAAGCAGAAGGAATTAATCCTGGAGTATGGAGCACTCCTTGTAGGACCTACTGCTTGCTGTATCTAAATTCAACTTTGTTTTTTTTTGAAGAGGGATTTAAAAAAAATTAGGGTGAAATAAAAGGCTAGGATTACTCAGAACCAATAAGTTACTAACAAGTTTAATGAGCTTTTGGAAGCCCCTAAAATTTGTGTTTCTGAAATGAATTCCCTCAGACAGTAGACATATGACTCACCAAGTTTTGGCCATCAAAGCAGACTGAGTCATCTAAAGTCAGCTGAATCACCTGCTTTCAGCTCTGTTTTATAAGAATTGGGACTGGCTGGATATTTCTGTCTCTCTGATTGCAAGTATTAAGCATTTAAATATAAAGAGAATATGATGTCCTTCTTAGGAAAAAACACACAAATTGCTCATGCACAGATGGACTGCATTAGTGAAAACAGATTAGTAATTGTTTTTAGTTCCTGATGATGAAAAAACTGCCCTGAACACCTACCTCCTCGGATTCTTTACTCACCAGATAAACACAGTGATACTTGTGGAAGGTCCAGATTAGCATGAGGAGGCTGAAGGCCAACCCCACAAAGCCAAAAGTCAGGACCCAAGAGTGTCCCGAGATGTCACCTGAAGAGCTGGCGTCTAAAGTCTGAATGCCAATCTAGGCCAAACACATTATGAGTAGAGTTTTTGCAAAAATGTTTTGCAATGTTCTTTTCCCCCTTCCAGAAGCTCTGGTGCTTTTTACTTCTTCTGTATTCTTTTCTAACTTCTAATAAAAAAAATCCTATCTTACCACTAAAAAAAAAAAAAAAATGTTTAGCAATAAGGGAGTATGAAGTCTAGCTGAAAGAAGTCAGCTAGCATTTTCATTGGAAATACTGAGGAAGTTATGGCATTTTGAGGGGTGCTCGGTTCCCTTGTGTGTATTTTTATAACTTTTTAGTGGGATGGAGATGTAGTGGAGGCAAGCTGGTATAAGGGACAGAATCCAAGTCCAGGGACTGAAGATTCTTGGCAAGCCGTGGGTCTCAGATGAATGTTCAAGCATCTTAAGGCTCAGTTTCCTCATCTGATAAATGAAAAGGTTGCTTTAGATTGGTGTTTCCCAAACTTGCTTGAACATAACGATCAGCTGAGGGACTTGTAAAACACACAAATGCACCTGGCCTCACCCTGTTGAATCCAAGGGAACAGGGTGAGGCCTGAGAATTGGTATTTTAACCAGCACCTTGAGTGACTCTTCTGTTCAGCAAGTTTGGGAAATGCTGAATTAGATAATCAGTAAGATATCTTTCACTTCTAAGACTGCCTGATGATTATTCACACACCAAGCCTTTTTTCCTCTCCCTCCCTCTAATTGAGGTAGTCAGAAGAAAAAAACAAATCAAGTTAGGTTATGGGTGGGAGGTGTTGGGGGCGGGGGGGCTGGCCTGCAATGCAATCATAAGGAGTATTAAGATTTGGGGGGTACACCCCACCTTACATGAGCCAGCTCACTCGTTATCCCTGCTCTAAATTAATAACTTCTCTCAGGAAAGGCCTGATCAATTAATTCATTCATCCTAGAGTTTAGCTCAAAAGCCTTCTTGCATTTTCTGTGGCATATTAACAGGCTTGGAAACCAATGGGACTGAGGCATAGAAAAATGTCAAGGAGCTGAGAAAGCATGGAAACAGGCAGCGGCCTCACCTGTTCAGAAAACAGCTCTGAACTGACCCCACAGGATGGATAGTCTGCGTTGGTTCAAGGGCATAAAATAGGACCTGCATCCCCGAAGCAAGGAAGTACAGCAGAAGTCAGGGCCAAGTTAGTGTTGCCATTGCAGAGCACAAGCTCCGGGCAGCCTCCTTGAGCAGTATTAATCTCTTCTCACAAACGCACCTGATCACAAGGGATACTGCAGCACCCTTATTTAGAAGAGTGAAAACTCATAAATCACAAATGTATTTCAGTTTTCAACCTTATGCATTGAGTAAACTCGCTGACTCGTGTATTTGGCATTACTTCTTGAGCCCTCCCATGTTCTGGGCCCTTTGGATACAGCAGTCACCACAACAGTGCCCTGAATGCATAATGCTTGTGTTTGAGAAGGGAGACAGGACAGCACAAAAGCCGAACAAAGAAATAAGGCCATTTCAGAGGGTGGGAAATGATGTGCCAAAGACAACAATGGAGGAGCGTTCTTAAAAGGCAATTGTGTGCATATACATCTCATTCTGTAAGACTTGCCAACGAGATTTGGGAAGGAGTATTTAGACATGACTGTCCCACCTACAGATGACTACTTGTCTCTGTGTTGATGAGTGAAGTAACCGAGGTCCAGGGAAGATAAAGGACTTAGGCAGAAATAGCAAGACCAGAGCCCAGTTCTCTTCATATTTGAAGATAATTTTTTTCTAATAAACTTAACCTGAATGAAACGCCTCACAAGGTGGACCTTATTAATTTTTTGGTGTCACAGATGCCTTAGATGTATTTATCTGACTCCTTTTGTAGGAGTCAGTACATCACTATGTAGTGGTTAAGGAATGAGAAAAGTTCAAAGGTCTGAGACCATGTAAAACTCTCTGCCCTAAATTCTGAGGAATCTTAGTAGCCCTCAGGAGATGAAAAGAGAACATTGATTGAGCCAATAATAGGGAGTACTGTGGATTTTTAACATCACCCCACAAAGACTGTGGGGAAATGGTTTGTTCCCAATCAAGGGAGCTCTGGAAGGGTTTGATCACCAGAAATGAAAAATCAGTCCCAATTTTCATCCATTCTGTTAACCACCATGAATGTTATTTTTACCACAGATATTTACAGCTACATTTCCATCCAAACTCCTGAAAATGCCTGGATTCTTCCACAGCGAGAAAACAAAGTCATTTCTTTTAAAACGTATTGACTCAGTCTATTTCGTCCTGTTCCCCAGAAGCAAAGTGAATAAACGGCATGCTTAAACATGATACCATTTCTGAAATATTTAACAAAAGAGTCACTGAATAAAAAATGATTTTTCAGCGTCATTACAAGACAAGTTACCCATTCTGATAGTTATATGGTATTTTGTCCTTTTTTTCCCCTTGATGTTTGGAAGGTAGAATCTCACAGTTGAGCTGTATCAAATTTTTTTGGCTCTTTGGTGTTTGGTTTTTGATACTGTAATACTTTATGACTGTTACTTTCCTTTCTTAACTAGCCTTATTGATGCACTGGTCTGAATATCTTTGTGCAGTTTGCTTATGCATATATAAAGGAGCCACCACCATCTGATGTATTATAAATTAGGATGTAACTGGAAATCCCCCCAGGCAAGTAGTAAATTTTCCAGACCCTCTTCTACACAGATGGGAAAGTTTCAATGGCTATACAAATTAAATAGAATGGAATATTGGTTAACGGGTACTAAAGTAACTAAAATCCTTAATTAAACTATTCTTGGGTTTTGGTTGTTAAAAGAGAGTACAGGGCACCATTCTTTGTATTTAGGAGAAAAAAACCACTGGAGAAAAAAGTTATAATTGAAGTTTAATTACCTACGAAAATAATAGAATATATTCAGATTATCTACAATAGCACATAGCAGAAATAATGTTAAGAAGAGTTATTTTGATGCTTTATAAGACCTTAGTCATTCATTAGGTTCATGACTGCTTCAAGGCAGGAAGATTTTTCACCAAGACATTTTTATTCAGAAAGAAATAAATATTTCCTGAAGTCTTTTGAATCTTGCCAGCACCTGTGAGGACCAACGCCATTGCACTTACTAAGTTCCCGCTCATTGTTGAGTAGAATCAATTAACTTAAAAAAAAGATCAATGCTCAAAAAATAGTCAATTAGAATACAGTAAGGTCTGGGCCTACCATTAGTAACCTTGTGCCAAGAATTTAATATATCTGAGCAGGCTCATCAGTAAAACGGTGATGATAATAGGGTCTACTTCAAGGGTTAGTTAAGAGAGTTAAATGCCTAGCTTGATGCATGGTACATAATTGGTGCTCAAAAGTGTTGCTAGTATACACACACAAAGCATTTCAAACAAGCCTTATAAGCAGATGGACTTCTCACTATAAACTTTCTTATGAAGTCAACATAAACTCTAGCTATGAGAGTCAAATACCAAATTTAAATGTATGTATGAGAAATGTACTCCCTGATTCCAGTGATTTCAGAATTAGAGATCATTTTGGATGGGTTATTTTTAAAAGTCTTCTACAATCCATACCCATAGATACAAATATATGTGTCTGTGGGTGTTTTGGAGAATAGGGTTGAATGGAGGCAGGGAAATGTGGTTGAATTCAGTTAAGCAACTGGCTGTTTTGCAACTAATGATTTGTAAGTAGCAGTTTAGCTGAATTTAAACCCCCCCCCCTTTTTTTTTTTTTTTGGTCTTTTACAAAAAGCATGGAGTTTGCTGATACTTATCTTAAAAAGTTGATCTATATCAAGCTTTAGGATAACTTCGTCATGACTTTCTTGCTTTCTGGAAATACTATGCACGTCATAGAGTAAATGTCAAATTATAAATAGGAAATCAATATTCCTCTCCAAGAGGAACAAATAGCTATTTTAATTCCGTCTTAGGAAAAGGTTCCTTCCGTAAGCAAGTGTAATAATGGAAGCAGATAAAGTTTAAGGGGGTTCTGAGCAAATTATTTTCATTTCTAGCTATGTTTTCCAGTAAGTTAACAAACCCAGATCATCAGGGTAAGATGTTACTCATAAACCAACGTGTGTGTTTGGATAGTCTATGCACCTTAGAGGTTGTGAGATTGGTAGCAAAAACACTTTTCTGCAAAACCCTCTGGCTTCTTTTCAAACTAAATGTGGAGACCTGATAATTACATGATGTACCACTAGGGAGCGACAGCTGATAATGAATCAACTTCCTTCGCAGTGAGACAAAACACAGGCTTGATTATGTGGGAATTAGAATGAAGTTTCTTCTTTTATTGATTGCTGGTGATGTTTAGTTTGATGAGTTTTATTTGCTGAATGTACTCTACAAACAACATAATTCTTGTTGTGATATGCAGCAGGGGACTGATGGAAAGAGTGCTGGACAGTTTTGTAGATTTCAAGTAACTGTGGAAAGTAAGCTAACAGGTAGGAGCATTTATTCACTCACGCATTTGTTTATAAATATTAAAAATCCACAGGTCGTGTGACAAGCACTGGGGATATAGTGGGAAGCAAGAATATGGTACCTGCTCTCACCGAGATTTTATTGTAAGTGAAAGATTACAAAGATCATGTAAGCAAACATACATACTCAAAATCATTGTGAGTGTTAACAAGATAGATAAAGGGAAGAAACGTGAGGGTGAGATTTAGAATAACTGGAATTAGGGAAGAGATACTACCTTGGATCAAGTAATTACTTATATCTAAGTCTTTTTCTGTTCTCTACCTAACCAGCAGATTTCAGAGACATGTTGTACCCTACTTTGGTTGTTGTCCACTTGTATAGATTCTGGCAAAATCCTAATAACCCCACATTTTGGTGCCTTTGAAACCTGGAATAGTACTGCAAGGTAGTATCTAGCACCAGTATCCTTCCTCCATATGCTTCTCACAGGTACTTTTTTTAGATCCAGGGATCTTGCTATGTTGCCCAGGCTAGCCTCAGACTCCTGTGTTCAAGTAATTCTGCCTCAGCCTTCTGGGCAGATGGGACTACAAGCACACATTACTGCACTGAGCTAGAAAGCATCATTAAGGAAGGCATCAAACAAACACGCCCAGTCTCTCTCCATTCTGCATTATAGCCTGCCTTACTTGTATCCATTTTGTCTAATTGGAGTGCTTCTTGAGAAATATCTCCCCCACCCCACCCCACCTGTCTCACACACACATACACATTTCAGAAAAAGAATAGTGTTTATTTAAAGTAATTTAGGACAGATCAAAAGAAAATTACGCTCATGATGACAAAAATATTGGTAAGACTCTAACCTACTGTTGTTGATCTTGCACACATAGTTTCTAGTCCTTACAGATGATTTAATTCCATTTCTTGTTTTTATCCTTCCCTGAAAGACCCTTCCACTTTATTCTTCATCAAGTTATGTTCTCCTCATCTTTCAACTTCTAATGAGTCTCTCTCTTTCTCTTCTCTGTCTTTCTCTGTCTCACTTTAAATCTCCCTGCATGCCACACGTACCCTTTCTTTTTGTTGACTCCAGAAGCACGCATGTGATTGAGCAATTGATTAAATAATGTTTGCTTAGGATTTTATAATCATTTCAACTCTAGCCAAAAAAAAAAAAAAAATGTTGACTGGCTACCCAACAATTTCTCCCTTTCCCAGCCTCCCAGGCAGTTAAGGATGAGACATGTGATCCAGGTCTAGCCAATGAGAATTAAGGGTATCTTCTGCTGAAGCTAAAGTCTCCATAACCAAAGGGGAAAAGCATACAGGGAGGCCCTCTTATGGCCATGGCTCTTCCCTTGCCCTCCCTTGGGATGAGGTTATGAGGGATGTAATGTCTGGATCTATAATACCATTTTGTGAACAAAATAGGAAGAGACATTTGGAGACCAAGAGACATTTGGAGATGTCAACCCAGTGACCTTGACAATGTGACTCTGTTAAACATTCTCTGGAACAACCACCATCCAGCTTCTTATATCTTACAGTATCTAATTTAGTGTCTTTATTATTTGTTCCATTATTGATTTGGTATACTATTAGGAGAGCCAAATGAATCCTAACAAACAGAATCTAAATATTAAAAATCCTTCAAAAACATCATCTCACCATTAATTTTAATATGCCTTAGGATTTGGTCCAGAGCTTGAGCCAGAGAAGTGGCTAAATAAAAGTGTGCAATCTGCATGTTTTCCCTTTGTTCTCTCCCCCACTCTCTCCATCATCCCAAAACTATAGAATCAAAAATCTATGAAAATCTCTCCCGGAATCATTTGTAATTTATTCACGTATGAGTTACTGCCTCCATGCCTAGCAAATAGATATTTAGTAAATAATAGAATTAATAGAGGATGCAACCTCTGAAGTCATTCCTTTAAAACCTAACATGTTTATTTTATAAGGCAAAATATTTCATTTTAAAAAAGAGGAGCAAGTCATTTTTTAAGTGGTCAAAACATTTTCTTTATTAATCAAGAAGACAAACTACATAATTCACTTGGTTTCAAATACAAATGAATTGAAACCAAGAATAAGGTTCTTTATAATTTTTTTCTTTTTTTTTTTTTTTTGAGACAGAGTCTCATTCTGTCACCCTGGGTAGAGTGCCCTGGCATCATAGCTCACAGCAACTTCACACTCCTGAGGCTCAAGCAATCCTCTTGCCTCAGTCCCCCAAGTACCTGGGACTAGAGGTGCCCACCACAACACCCAGTTAGTTTTTTTCTATTTTTTTTTTCTTAGTGGAGATGAGGTCTAGCTCTTGCTCAGTCTGGTCTTGAATTCCTGAGCTCAAACAATCCACCTGCCTCAGCCTCCTAAAGTGATAGAATTACAGATGTGAACAAACGGTTTTTGTTTGTTTGTTTTTGTTTTTTTCAGTTTTTGCCTGGGCTGGGTTTGAACCCTCCTCTCCTCCACCTCCAGCAAGTGGGGCGGTGCCCTACTCCTTTGAGCCACAGTCGCCGCCCATAGCGACCAATTTTTTTTAAGAGACAGAATCTCGCTCTGTCACCCAGGCTGGAGTACAGTGTTACAATCACAGCTCACTGCAAGCTGGAAACTCCTCAACCTCCCGAGTAGCTGGCATTACAGGTGCACATCACCACACCTGGCTAACATTTTTTTATATTTTGTAGAGACAGGGAGGTAATCATTATGTTGCCCAGACAATTCTCAAATTCCTGACTACAAGTTGATTCTCCCGCCTCCGCCTCCGCCTCAAGTGCTAAGGTCACAGGGCTGAGCCAGCGGGCACTCAGGCTGGTTTCTCTAAAAACATTAGGGCACATAGATACTAATGCAAAACATGCTAGGTCCCCAAACCCTGGAATATCTCTGGCTACTCCTCTGTTAGGCCTTCCCACCTCCTCCTCTCCAGGACCCAGGCAATACGCTCCAAGTTCACTGAAGAACGAACACACTGTCTATCCAGGGTAGAACATACCTACGGTGAACAGAATGGTGAGCCTCCTTTTGGAAGTGGCAATCTGGCTGTCACCTGCCTCATCCAACCCATGTGGAGGCTAAACCATTCCATGTGGCCACAGCCCTGAGGCTGTGACCTTACCTTCCTCCTCCGGGGGAAGGAGGGCGGTGCTGCGCCCTACCCAACTGCATGACCAGACTGCTGCACAGAAAGCGCCCTGCGAATTCTTTCTGTGAGGGCAGAGAGAAAGCCCTTCCTGGAATAGTTGATTTTCAGGAGTCTATTTTAATAGCGTGTGATTTTAAGAAAGTGGTGAAGCAGCTGTTGAACTGGAGGGAGTAAAGAGGATTCTTTTACCCAAGTAGCTTGCACAGCAAACTCGATAATCTAACCCCACCTTAGGTTTCCAAACTTCTCTTTCTGATAGAGTCAAGCCAGTTTCCTCCCTGAGCCTAACAGGCCATGCTCCTCACAGCCCGTTTGCATTTGCTCCAGATCCGTTGCTTCCTCTGGAGTTCTGTATTCTCTTTCCTTCATGCCAAGAAGAAAACTCAGAACAACCACTGAGTAGCTCTATGTGTTTTGCTTGTGTTGTCTCTTCAAATCCTTGTAACAATTCCAAGAAGTAGGGACTGTCATTATTCCCACTTTTAAAATAAGTGGATAGCCAGAGATGTTAAATTACTTGGCTAAGATCATCCAACCAGTATGGTAAAGAACTGAGACTCAAGTCTGTACATGTCTGATTCTAAAGCCCAGCCTTAAAGCCTTTCTACATGGAATTATTTTGCTCCCAAGACCGACATTGTTCATGAGACCCTCTTTGGTTTTTTATATTGAGTAAAAAAAAAGCTTGGCTTATATATTTTTTTATTTTTATTTCTTTTGTTTAGCAGGCCCTGGGTGGGTTTGAACCAGACATATTAGCACTTTAAATAACAAATCACAGAGTATTAGAGAAAGATGGCAGAGGCCCTCTAGACCATCTTCATTATTTCACAGATGATAAAACTGAGGATCAGAGACATTGTTCTCCTTAGAAGTCAGACAGACCTCGGTCACACACATAGGGCAGAACCTTGCTGATGCTGGGGGCCCACTCTTGAAGTTCCCACGGCAGAAAGTCAGGTGCAGAGGCCTGGGAATATGTGTTTTAAAAGTAGCTCCATTACTGAGTCCAGTCATCACAGTTGGGAATCACTCACATTCTTTATCACTTGGAGTTTCTTCATTGATTTTTAGCTCTCAAACCTTAATTTTATTGAGAACTGGACTTCAGTATCCTCTACCCAGCAGAGCTGGGTGTATTTTATGTGTCCAGTAAATACTTGTGAATTGAATTGAAGAAAGTTTTAGGTCCTGCATATTTGACAAGGAAGTGGCAGAGAAATGGATTATAGCAATTTGGTTCAAGGCCACATAATAGCAAATAATTCAGGTAGGAGACAAAATAGATATGATTATAAGATTTGGCTGGTCTCATTTGCATTAGCTAACAATGACCCAGGAGCCCAGTGGGCAAAATATTTCAGATAGCAGAGTCTGGATTTCTGATTTTCTTTTGTCTTCTCAAGTTGAGTAGACACGCTTAGCAAATGTATCCTCACATGCTTGGGACATGTCTTATACCGCTCTGAGTGCACAGAGCCAAGCCCCAGTGACACTCTTGCCTTGGGGTGGCAGAGCCTTATATGGAAGCAGAGTGTACTTTTTGCTTTACTGGGGGATCTTTAAATAGCAGGGAACAGCAACTCAAAGCTTTCCAAAGAGCTACTTAAAGTTATTTTTCTCCATGACAACAGCCTGCCAATAAGGGTAGAATTTAAAGAGCCAGGACCCCAAGTAAAAAGAGAAAAGGAAAATTTCCCTGCTCAAATGAATGCTCAGAGATGAATCAAAGCCAAAGTGTAAATTCCATACATTGACTCACAACTATAGAACAGATGAGATGAGCAATCAAACTGCATTCTTTAATTAACTGTATGCAAAATCGAGGCTATTTATAAGGTGCTCACTTGGTGGTGGATGGGGTGGAGGGAGATACTCACAGGCTTACTCCACAATTGCTGGTACTGAAATGATGGATTCATTTGCTCCCTTGTTCCTTTCAAAAGTTTAAAGGAATTGATTTTGTTTGGGTGCTTAAAGAGCAACTTCTAAATAGTCTTCCTGGCCTCCTCCCTATGCCTGTACCTTGCAGAAACACCCTTGGCCTGGCTTTGTGGAGTCTGACCTTTTGGCACAGGCTGTAGGGAAAGTCAGCTCCTGATCCCTTTTTATCCACTAAGTGAAAATATTCAGGTGCCTTCTCAGGGAGCCCCCCACCCCTGGCTTTTTATCTCTCTGACCTAAGAGGCTGCCTTCTCATGCAATTTGGAGGGATTCATGACACTGACCTTCAACACCTGGTGGTCCTCAGGAAGGAGGATAGCCTTGTCCTGACAACTTCCCAACTCCCTGTCCTTGACCAAGTTCTAGTTCAACTGAGCAGCTTTAGCTTTATCATTGAACAATTTCAGAAACAGAGTGGATTCTACTTTCTGTCTGCTATACGGATGCCCTGTGTCAACTGTGTCAAATTCTGAGTCATTGGACACTCAAACCAGTGACAGGCAGCTCTCTAGCTTGACAATGGCAAGTCTCCCCACTGACCAGTTGCCAGTGATGACCATTTATCTGGCAAATAGTGAGTACCCTTCAGATGCCAAGCACTGAGCTAGGCACTAGAACTGTGAATAAATCAATTATCAGCTTCTTCCTTCTGGGGTGATGTTAGTGGTTTTCCTATAATGATAGGTTCTAGTCCTGCTCTTTAAAAACATATAATGAGCCATTCCATTCCTTCAGAAATTTGGAGACAGCAATCAGATCGCCTTGATGTCCACTGTCATTTGGATCACCCCTTCCTTTGAACGTGGTCCAGTTGGGCAGTGAGTCTTTCAAAGGAGACTTCTCAGAATTCCGCCTTACTTATTCAAGTTTGGAAGTTTGGACATTCAGGTTTTATCACAGTTGCCTAAGTCTGTGGACTTACATGGCTGAACATCTTTCCAGAGCCCAGAGGTGCAGCTTGCATATGTATATGTCTCTTGAGGAGAAGGAGTTAAAAATATTAACTTCAACCTGGGAAGTTGTTTTTCTTCTCCTGCTCTTTAACCAGAAAATAAATGCCATTGTTGCTTTGAAAAACTGAAATGCTGGTTTTTAAACAACTTGTAAATAATAGAGTTCAAGTTTCCAAGGGGAAAGTGGGCTCCATAAAAATCCTGTGATCAGAACCCCTACTTTGTCCTTTAGTTAGTAAATTGAGAATAAATGGTAATAAGAAAGTAATCTCCATTAACTGCATTTTACTGAGAACTAATGTCCCTGTGACCAGTAAATAATGTTATCTTAAAGAAAAAAATTAAACCAGGCTTCTCCACTGTGACAATTTAAATAGGCAATGATTACAGTCTTGAACTTTTACCCCCATGGAGTACAGCTTGATTTGAGGGAAGAGGTGTATTCATCTGTTATACCAAAGCATACTCAGTGCCACCCATGACCAGGTTTTGGAGCTGATATCAAGGGTTAGAAAAATATCTCTGCTTTTAGACTTGGCATCTCCCAGGGCTGAGAAGCGTCAGACTGATTCCAGGAAGACTAACCCACCGCCTCTCACTCCATAGTCAGGAAGGATTGGTTTGTTCTCCCGGCTGCTCATTCTCTGCCCCCCCTTCCCACCTGTTCTACTCCCCCAGAGGCTTTCTCTGCCTTCTTCTGTGCCCTGAGAGGTGATTCCTTCAGATGCACCTCTCGGCTCCAGTTGAGTTTGGCCAATGAGAAACTGATAGGAGACTGAGGGGTGGGAAAAGAGAGAGGTCAGTGCCTATCTTCTGAGCCCTCTGCTTCTGTAGCATGTTTCTATAAGTATCTGTGCCAAATTACTTCAAATTTTGGCCTCTATCAAAGTAACCTTTCACAGATGGTTCTAGTTCTCGGTAGCCTTGAGTTACTCTCTTGGCCATAGCTGGTAAAGGTCCCGTAGTCTTCAGATGCTTCAAACACCCCAATTCTTCCTCAGCCTGCCTTTGCCTCCATCCTTACAGCCTCTTCACTGGATTCATCTGGAATGAGTTCTGCACGGGCCCTGACAGATCAACCTCTGGCTATTTGAATCTCTTCCTGTGAATCATAAAATGTGATATTGTGGTCAGGGGGAAGTTCTCACATCTTTCAAGCAGGGGAAGTCCCAGTTCTGGGGCTGGAGACAAGGTCATCCCAAGCTGGTCACTCATCAGAATGACATGGGGAGCTTCTGGGACCCCCACCCCTTATTAAATGAGACTTTTTTGGGGTGAGGTTCTATAGTTTCTATTTTTAGAAAGATCCAAGCAAGAATGGCAAAATCGTTATCATAGTTCAATAGTTAGGGATTGGGTGTATGGGGTTCATTATACCATTTTTCTACTTTTGTGCATGTTTGAAATTTTTCATTTTAAAAGAAGAGTCAGCTATGTAAGATTCTTAATTGAGAACCACAGATTCCAAGTGGAGTGTGATATTTGTTTTGCTAATCTCATTGTTCTCTGTCTTCCCTGGCCTCACTCAGATTGTGATAGGGTCTACATATGTGTAAACAATTGGGATAGGACAAAGAGGTCCAGCATCTCCCACTTACTGGAGTCTTAACCACCATAAACCCAGGAACTCTAGTTTGTCTCAAAGGGTTTTTTATACATCTGGGTTGAGCCTATTTGGCCAAATCTCTTGGTCCTTTTTGAATAGTCACCACTCACATAGCCAATTTGTGACCTCTGGCCAAATTCATCAGCTAAGATTGGAAAAGTCACTATTCTGGTGTGGATCTCTCTTCTGTCTTTTCTTCATGGGAAATTCCTCAGAAGTCCTACAGTTCTATTTGCACTGTACCAGGGAAAGATTCAGAGTTTCACGCAGCAATTTTGGGTTTCCAGTCCCTGCTCCTGTACTACCTTATTGATTTCCTTAATTTCGTAGCACGGTAGGTGAGCACCGTCTCTGAGTTTGAATTCCAGATCTGCCACTTCCTAGCCATGTGACTTGGAGTGAATAGTTCAACTTCTATATGTTTCAATTTTTTTCATCTGTAAAATGGAAACATTACTAGAAACCACATCACTGAATAGTTGGGAATATTATATGAGCTACTATCTGTAAAGGGAGTAGCATCATGCCTGGCAGATGTACAAGTTCTATGGAAGTACTAGCTGACGTTGTCATTATTGTTACTTAAATTTGTATTTATAACACTGGCAGGCTAGGCAGAAGGAAACATAGCAATGGCTTTAGATAAAGAGCTTCCATGGATTTTTTTTCTTTATGTATTAAAATTTGAGAACTGCTGCTATGGATCTTGCACAAATTCATGGCTATAAAATTGTTCTAAAAAGATTTTGTAGCTGACCCTCTAGCTGATGGTCATTTTGTACAGTTCTGGGCTTCGGCACCTCCCTGGGTGGAAGGGCTAGCTGGGTCTGTTCTTTCCCCATTGAGGCCTAGCATGGACAGGAGTGGCCCAAGTTGCTGGTTTTTCTGTGTGGGAGGTGGTAGTGAAAGAAGGAATGGAGGAGCATTTAGGATGCTACTAAATCAAATCAAAAAAGACAGAGGCCGACGTGGCCTTGGCTAACGTATGTCACTTCTCGGCCAGCTTAAGGACACACTGTTTCATTTAGCAAACCTGACCTCATGTTCCTGTCAATTAAAAACTATGCAAATGTGTTTTGAATTTTCTAGGCAAGGGTGTATTACCTCCTAATGCTGACTGTTAAAATTCCTGATAAAATCCAATGTCTAAAAATTGGAAGCAAGAGAGAGAGTAGACAGAGATAGAGATGAGAGAAAGTGAGAGTGAGAGAAATTTGGTCCTTTGAATAATTTAGTACAAAAATATATACACTAATACATAATTGGTAAAGAGTAACTGCTTACGTCCTCCGTTGGGTGGAAGGAAATGGCTCACACATAAGCTAATCTAATCTACCACCCTACCCTCGCCAACACAGTTTAAGACCCTAGTTTAAGAACCCTTGTTTTCTTGGTGCTCATTTGAAATTTGTGTTTTAAATGTAGAATCTGGGCTTTACAGAGCCAGATGCTAAATTCCAGAAACTGATTTCTTCTTAATCCAATATCTAATAAGTGGTTGAAAGCTAGCCCCATCCTTAGGTAAGTGGGTCTTTACTCTAAAATGTTGGTTACTCTCATTCTAGTATATTTTGCTAATTTTTCCAGCTTCTTGCGGCATATACTTGAAAGTCACCAGCTAGGAAAAGTCGAATTCTATTACTAGTTTTGATTTGTGAGTGGCAAGGAGAGAGATCGTGATGCTGCCAAGACTCAGTTACAACCTGTCATCAACCCTGTTGTTCTGAAAATTGTTGGGCTGTCACACTGGGATGGCTACCTGCCTCGTTATGACACGCTCCAGTGCTGTGTCTGTGCTTTTCAGGGAACCACTCTTCCCTGAGTGTTGTTGACCTCTGGCTCCACCATGTATCCTGAGCAGGAGCCATGTGACAATGTCTTACTGGGCACAGCGGATGTTTTAATTGCAGGCAAATGATTGAAGCTGAGGAGTTAGTGTCTCACCCCCAACTTGGGTCAAGGCTGGGCAGAGGACCCAAGCTAGTTAAAATATAGTTTATCCCCAGAATTAATTCTCACCCTCAACACCTTATTATAAAAAATTTCAAACATAATACAAAGGTGAAAGAATTGTATAATGAATACCCACCACCTAAACTCTGCCACTAGCCATTAACGTTTTACTACCTTTGTTTTATCACCAACTATTAACTCAAATTGTTTATGGTGAATTTTGAAGTAAGTTGTAGACATCAGTATATTTGTCCATGACTGTATCAGCTTGCATTCATTAAGTAGGATTCAGTAGTTTTGACAGTGGTCTTTCCTTTTTGATACAAAAATTATGTGCAATGAGACACATATATCTTAAGTGTACATTTGCAGAGTTTTAACAATCGTACACACTTGAAATTTGTTTTCATCAAGAAGGGAGAGTGACTCCTTTGCCCATTAGACTGTGGGTAGGTGGATGGGGGCAGGGGCGGATGTACCAATGTTGAGGCAGGGCCAAGAGATATAGATAAATAGCCAATTTGGTTACATGAGCCTGTAAATTCACATATTTGCCCAAACTACTTTAGATTATCATTTGTGTGTGTGTTTTTTTTTTTACTTGTAGCCAGGACTGACTAATATTTAAACTGTCCCCTTTAATTTTAGATAATGTATTATATTTCTATGGTGGGTATCAAGTGGGGACCAAGTTGGGAGAGCATAAGAAAGTCTCAGGACGGTATAACCTAAGAATAGGGGGCAGGGGGATAGGGAGGGGAGGGAGGGGGGAGGTGGACGGAGGGAGGGTGAGTGGTGGGATTACACCTGCAGTGCATCTTACAGGGTATATGTGAAACTTAGTAAATGTAGAATGTAAATGTCTTAACATAATAACTAAGAAAGTGCCAGGAAGGCTATGTTAACCAGTGTGATGAAGATGTGTCAAACGGTCTATAAAACCAGTGTATGGTGCCCCACGATTGTATTAATGTACACAGCTATGATTTAATTAAAAAAAAAAAAAAGTCTCAGTATGGGCAATGCCTGTGGCTCAGTGAGTAGGGCACTGACCCCATATACTGAGGGTGGTGGGTTCAAACCCAGCTCCAGCCAAACTGCAATAACAACAAAAAATAGCCAGGCATTGTGGTGGGCTCCTGTAGTCCCAGCTACTTGGGAGGCTGAGGCAAGAGAATCGCCTGAGCCCAAGAGCTGGAGGTTGCTGTGAGCTGTGACGCCACAGCACTCTACCAAGGGTGACAAAATGAGACTCTGTCTCTAAAAAAAAAAAAAAAGAAAGTCTCAGGATATTTCAAACCTAGGAAACTCAAATGAAAGCATTGGTCTTTCCTAGATCCTAGCTATGGATCCATCATATATAAGAATTAAATAACTTTTCTCAGACACTAGCAACTTTATTCAAAGCATAATCTGGAACTTAATAAAAGTAGAAACATGACATATGAAAACCTCGATCTTAAAAATACAGTTATTCATATCAGAAGCAGGACCCTAATGGACTTGCTAATTATTCTTTCCAACTTTGAACAGTACCCAGTTTTTGTGGCTTTAGCTAAATAATTATAGAAACAGAGGCAATGTGTTTTCACTGTTAGAGGTGGAGTAGGTTACAAAATGCCAAAATGGATCCAATTGGAAAATGTTGAGTCCATGTGTGAGAGGAGAGAAAAGAGAGGAAGGCTCTCTCAATCATTTGAGGGGGAGTAAAGGAAGTCTTTTATTGCCCAAGAGAAATTTCTACTCTTGTTTGGATTTTGGTTCTTGCATATGATACTATTTATCAGTTTTGTTATTTTGGTATTGTATGGCCAGAATTGATTTCTTTTTCTCTCTTTGTCTCAAACCAAAATAAAAGTTTCTCTTTTAGGATTTCTATGAAAGTCAAAATACAGACTATTTGGAGGAAGAGCTCTTTAAATAGAATGAAGGGCTTCCAGTGTGAGAATCCAGCTCTGTTTCTTGACCTAACAGTGATTACCAGGGTGTTCACCTTATATGAAGTTATGCATTTATTTTGCTGGGTTTCTATTTTTATATTTTATGTTCTACAATAGAAGTCTTAAAATCTGAAGCAAATGTGTAATGACATTAATATTTTATAAACCTATGGGATGGGTGTATTATTCATGTTTATTTCATTATATTCTTTATTGTTTGGCATCATCGGAATATTTTATACTACTATCTTTGGATTAAAAAACATCTGTCTTAATCTCCAGCTTCTCCTTAAAGGGAAGGCTTTCTGTATAGGCTTCCATTTCTGGGACCTGTCCACACCGACGTAAATGATGGTCGTCTCAAATTTGTCACTAATACTGTTTTCCTTTGCACTGGCACATCAGATTAATTCTTTGATTTCCAAATCTTCTAGTTTCCCACCATTTTTTTGTGTGAATCTTAACCCAATTCACTTTCTATAGAACATATGAACTTTACTTTTTTACACCTTCATATTAAATTTTATTTGATTGGATCTACTCATTGCCAAAGTTAATGGGGATTAACTAAAGAAATGATTCAGATAATCTATGTTAAAGCTTTGTTGTTTAGATAATTTAAATATAAACAACAAATAAAGAATGCAAGTGGTGATTATCTTGCATTATCTAATTATTGTTCTAATTCCTTTTATTTGAATATTGAGGAGTTCTTGGCATTATCTATAGGCAGTAATCCATGACAGCAATAACTAAAGAGGTTCAAGTACTGGCTATGTGCCAGGCGCTGTGTAAAGCACTTTACAAACTTTATTTCATTTAATCTTTGCACCATTCTGTGAGATAAATACTATTATTGCCCCTAATTTAAAGATAAGAAGACTGAAGCTAGTGAGGGTGACCTTTTCCAAGGTACAAAGTTACCTTGTAAACCGGCCTACCCAATAGGGCCCCACACCTGGTTGAATGCTCCAAGGTCACCGTTTTAAGATTCTTAATAATTTTTGAACAAACAAACAAACCAAAGGGTTCCCTGAATTTTTATTTTACACTGGGCCCAGCAAATTATGCCCTACTGGATAGAATAATGCCTGGAACTCCTGGAGTGTGCCCCTCATTGCTACTCTTTTCTGCTGCTTTATGCTTCTCCAAATAAAGTTAAGAGAAGGAAAAAACAAAAAAATCAACCCAGACACACAAAAACATCCCAAACAAACAAACAAATGAACGACAACAAAAACTGGATACTATGATATGACATAGGCATGTAAATCCAGGCACCAAGAAACCAATCAGGGGAAAATAATTTAATAATGTGTGTTTTGTGCTGAAGTTAATATTTCCTGAATATTATTCTTGGTCAATGAAATTAATATCCAAGACTTCTTTTCCCTTAGGAAATCCACATAAAGTTTATTTTTCTATATTCATCATATGTAGACAAGTCATGAGTACCTTTCCTGAAACCAACTATTATTTGGAGAAAGAGAGAGGTGCACTCCAGGAACAATCTATAGGTTTGCTGGCTGGTTTTCCCAATTGGGCACTCATTGTCCAAGTTTCAGACCAGTAAATTCATCCACCCTTGCCCTCAATGAAGCTCCTGTGCAGAAGACTCCGGGAAAGCAATAGCTATAGATGGAGGGAAGCTAAGCTGGGAACTCCCCCATCCATGCAAGAGATAGGGAGGGGTTTGATGACTTCGTTTTCCTGTGATCCCATTATTTCCCACAATTTGTGATTTGGATCTGGCAGCTCCTTTGATTGCTTTGGCGGCTTCCGCCCCCCATCTTTGCCCTTGTTTAGTTTGTGGTCTCTCTGCCTCTGCTTGTTTCCTTGCTCAGGTTGCTCAATTTCACCCCCTAGTTAAAAGCTTGTCTCATGTGGCCTCAAGGGTCCTCATTGCTTGGCAGCAAAATAAAGCTCGGCTCTTACTTTTCCCTGGTACAACTTGTTCAGTGGAGAGTGAGAGTTAGGGCTGGTGGCACCCAAACTGTGGAAACCGGGGCAGAGGTCGCATTCTTTATTCCCTGCAACCCACAGAGACATTAACCACCTTCCTCTGGAGAGCTTTGAGGCTTCAATGCTTCAGCAGTTTGAAATCCTTTCAATTAGTTATCAGTTGTTACTTCTTAATCAGAAAATCAAATCGCGGGAGCTTTTCTTACCATATAGGGGCTTGGCTAAGGTTCACTGGTAGTTACCGACATTCCCGTTCTTGCCCCACCCAGCTCAACAGTGCCCATTATTGTTTCCAGAAGGGCTTCACCTGGGTCTTGTGAGAACTTGTACTGCCAACTCCGCAGCAGCAGCCAACGAAGGGTTCAGCCTTCTTTGGGCTGGAACACAGTTCCCAACAGCCAACATTCCAATCTGAAGGATTGTCATAGGTAACATGCTAAGTAATTATCTCTTCATTCTGGATTCAGAATGGATAGTATATAATAAAAATAATACCTATCCCTGACCCCAAGGATTGTTTATATGATCTTCACTGCACACTTGTCAGGTAGGCAGGATAAGAAGCATTATTATTACTATCTTGAGACAGAGTCTTAAGCTATCGCCCTGGGTAAAGTGCCCTGGCATCATAGCTCACAGAAACCTCCTACTCAGGCTCAAGCAATCTTCTTGCCTCAGTTTTTCTATTTTTAGTTGAGATGGGGTCTCTAATTCATGAGCTCAAGCAATCAACCCTCCTCAGCCTCCCAGAGTGCTATGATTACAGGCATGAGCTACCTCACCTGGCAATAAAAAGCATTATTAATTCCTATTTGCCAATGTAGAATTTGAGTTTCAGAGAAGTTGTGATTTGTCTAAGGTCTACCTAAGGGTTTAACTCACATATTCCTGTGCCAAGAACAGAGTTTCTCCATTACTACATGACATTGCCTATACCATCAGACAAATTTAGAGTAGAATGAAAGAAATTATTTAACAAAAGAGGGTGTTGCTTTCAGGTGAAGATGGAAATATTATTGTCTATGATTCTAGAATTGGATCTACCACCAGCCTCTTCAGTGGCAGCCAGGTATATTCAGGTGAGGTGGAAGGGCCATCTCTGCATCAGGAATCAAGGAAATTGATGGGAAAGAAAAATACTGATCCTTCTAAGAAAATTAATCACTCCCAGAATGACCTTACATTTTATAGTTAACTAAAGGGCAGGCCTTGTTGTCTAGAATCTTACACTGACCAAGATTGAAAGAATCTTGGAGATAATCCCTCATTTCTTAAAGTCAAAGTCGGGTACACAGCAATATGTTGGAGTCCTTGAAGCTACATATTAAATTAATATGCATCTCCCTGGAGCAACAATCATATCTGAGAACTATGACAGGACAAAACTCACGTTTATGTATAAAAACACCAATATCTTATAAAGAAGAAGGCAGCAATTTTGTCCTGAATCTAAAAGAGGAGGAAAGCTAGATATTTGTAATGGGTCTTTTGGGGTCAATACATCCCAGGTTCCTAACCCTAGCAATACGTTTTCATTCTCTTGTATCTTTAGACTATTTCTATGAAGAGTCTGAGAAGCACAGGTCATCTGAGTAGACAACTGAAACTAAGATGTTAAATGAGTCTCCTATGGTCACAGTAGGACTGAGCCCAAGGTCCCTTGAATCTGCTGTTCCATACATGAATTCTTTGTTGCAGACATGTTTTTAAAAGGAAAATCTATTTTCCTGCGTAGGAAGGGAAGACTAGGATGAGGGAATGATTTCATGTTGGATAAGACTGTGTTGCAGTGAGCATCGTGTCTTACTGCCAAAGCCACATAGGACATGGGTGTTGAGTAGCTTGAGTTGAATATGACTGGAACCACCACAGGTGCAGCCAGGGCCTTTCCCAGCCATGTCTCAGCCATCACTTAGCTTCTAAGGCTTCGCTTCTCTTTTCTAAAGTGAAAAATAAATTTGATTATTAAGATAAAAATGACTTCATTAAACATTAAGCAGTGCAAATTAACATAACAGTATGCTACAGCATATTTCCCTTGACTTATTGATTCATTATTATTTTTAAAATAATGAACGTATTCAGTATTTGTGGGGATAAGAAAAAAAGACTGAGAGTGGAATAGAAATGTATCCAACCTAACTGGTAGAATAACTGGATTACTTGTACCTCCAAACATGGAGTTTGTACATCTTATTGTTTGACAAAGCACTTCTACTAAGACATTTTTCCCCAAGGAACAAAACACGAAAACACGTAGCTACAAAGATGTTCGTGTCAAGATTGCAGAGAACAGTGAAAACTTGAAAACAATTTAAATGTCTAATATTTGGGATTTGGTTAAATAAATTATCATACATCTCTACCATGCCATGGTGTCCCGACTCTCCCATTGATAGGATGCTATGAATTTTAAAAGTGAGGGAGATAGTGAAGTGTGGGGATTATCAAACCTAATTTCTTGGGTTCTCAGCCTGCTTGTGCTGCTTACTACCTGTGGAACATTGGTAAATTTTCTCAAATTCTCAGTGTCTGTGTTTTTTCAAGAAGACAATGATAAAGTACATGTTTTTTACCTTCCTCAGAAGGGCTACATCAGGTACTCAACAAGTATTAACTATTAACTATAAGCAGTAACCAAGAAGAAAAGTTGTTTATTACTTGCTATTAAATTCTGCACAGGATAACAACACATTTTCTTTTAAAAGATCTCTTTAAAAGGACTAGAGACAAGTCCTTTTCGAAATAGGAAGTTACAACCCTCCCCCCGCAGGGTATTCTAAAATTTCCAGGGAAATAGAGTGACAGCTTTGGACACTGGGAACTACCTAGCACTATTAGGTTTTTTGGACTGAACTATGTAATAAACTGAGTTTATTGATTTAAGTGCCAAGAAAAATTACTGAAACACTGAGTGCCATGAACTAAGGAAGTTTGAGAACTTCTAGTCTGGTCTATGGATGGATATATACTAAGGTGTTAAATTTTATTAAGGGATGGGAT
The DNA here is from genome assembly GCA_963574355.1 of Loris lydekkerianus. NCBI lineage: Eukaryota > Metazoa > Chordata > Mammalia > Primates > Lorisidae > Loris > Loris lydekkerianus. The sequence goes on along the minus strand of CAUYPK010054223.1, from coordinate 13,189 downwards.
TATATGTGCTTTATATTTTCTGTTTTTAATTGATATGGACTTTCTCATTTTTCTACAATGAACATTTATTGTTTTAATTAAAATAATTTCCTCCTGACTCTATCTGTGCAATAATCATTTCTTAAGTACTGTTTAGGGTCAGTCTTTGGGTTGGACACAGGAAGACAAAGATGCCACACCCTCAAAGAGCACATACTTGAGGATGAGTGAGGAATGTAAACAGATAAGTACTGTTTGGTAGAACAGGTTCTGAGACAGAGGAGCTGACTGGAGTGGGAGTTGAGCTCTGCTATGGGAGACTCGGGGCACTTAGGCTGTTCTTGCAGGATACATGGGACTTCCAATTGGAAATAGAGAAGAGGTAGAAGAATGTTTCTCCTTGTGGCCTCTAGGTAGACCAGAGGATATATTTAGAAGGTGCCAGAAGACCAGAGAGGAAGAGAGGCTTAGAATGGGAAGGCTATTAGTAGGTCACACCATGCACTGGTCACTTAACTGGATGGAAAAACATTGGCAAGTTGTGAGCAGGGGGGTGTTGTAAATGTTGTGCTGTGGAAGGGTCACTCGGGCAGCACTGGGAGGCTAAGCAAGAGCTGGACTGGAGGAAAGGGCCAACCAGCAGGATTTTGTAATATTCCAAGAAAGAAGTCATGAAACCTCAACTGGCTAGTAACAGATTCCATGATGGGCCCCTGTGGACCAAAGCCATAGAAGCAAATGATCCAGATGTAGCATGTTATTCAGCTCAAAATATGTTGGTGTCTCTAAAATTTCATGGTGATAAAGACATGGTCAGTGTAGAAATTTGGAAACTATAGAAATGCATAAAGAAGAAAATAAAAGTATTTACAATTCCATGAATTAGAGCTGAGATATGTACAAAGAGTGCATATGCATGTAAACTATTAAATATTACACCATATATAAATGCTTACCTATATACCTCATATCTATACATAGCTTATTATTTAAACCATGTGCATGTGGTAAAATAATATCTGACAGGAAATAGGAAATAAAAATAGTAATTACTAAGTGCTTACCATATGCTAGGCACTCTTGGAAGCACAAAATATATGATAACTTCTTATAGGTATTACCTTATTTAATCCTCACAACAACCTTGTGAGAGAGGTCTACATGCATTTTGGCATCTTACAGATATGCAAGTTGAAGATCAATGACTTGCCCAAGGTTTATAACTCATGTCAGAACTGGAATTTGAACCTAAGCAGTTTGCCTCCAGGGCCTGTACCCTTATATTCCTATTGTGCAATTTTGAATGATAAATTTAAACCTCTGTTGTTTTATTCTTGACTTTACACAGAGACTCTTGATACCCTAAGGCATTGAATATTCTATCTCTGCACAATCTAGCATGGTAGCTACTACCCACACGCAGCTAGTTGCTATGAATAGGAAACTGCATTTTAAATTTTAATTAATTTATTGAATTGTTAAATTTGAATGACCAGCTGTGGCTACTGGCACAGATCTCCATAAGATAAACCAATGAGCATCTCGTCCCTTCCTCATATTCCCTGTCCATGTAATCACAGGTAACCAACCACTTTCATTTCTGATTTCAGTTCTTTCTCGGGTCATCTCTGTTAAGTCCATAAAACATGCCTCTATTTCTTGATTTACCTAATTAACATTAGATTGCCTATGCCACACAATTAGTCTGGGAATTAGTCTGTGTATACCTCCCTCATGTCTCTCTCCCCTTCCAGTTTTTATTAATTTAGTTCTTTCATTAATTATCTATATACTAATTTGGTATCAGTTAAGATTCTTTTGAAGTGGGGGGGGAAAGTCAAATCAATCTTATTTGAGAAATAAAAAGGAAATTTATTGGCTTATAGAAACAAGAAGATCAGAGGCAAAACTGGCATTAGACTAGGCCGAAGTCAGAGCTCAATGTGAGCTGGACCAGATTCTCAGCTCAGCTGTCCTCAGTCTGCAAGTCTCATCCTCAAGTGCTATGTGGTGACCACAGCTGCAGTAACTTCAGCTTCATATCCTCTTAGATTCCAAACTAGCAAGAAAGAAAGCCTACATCTTTATTTTCTATGGTCACAATGATGCCGAGTTAAAGCACACACACACACACATGAACACTCACACACCATCTCAGTGATGTACACAGGCATTTATTTACTCAGCACATATATTTGTAGGTTAGCTGAGGTTGGGCTTGACTGGGTGGCTCTGCTGATCTTGGTTGAAGTTTCTCATTCTACCGGGGCCAGCTGAGGGTCCGGTAATCTAAGCAGCATTTGTCTAGATGGCTCTGCTAATCTTGGCTAGTCTCGTTCACTCTTGTGGGCTACTGTAGCTCAGCTGTGTTCCATGTGTCTCTCATCTTCCTCCTGGGACCAGTGACCTGCCCCAAGCATGTTCTCATGGTGATGACAGAGGCACGAGAGTGCAAGACCCGCTTCACAAACACATGCCATGTCTGCTAATATCCCACTAGCAAAGGAAGTCACATGACTGTACCCCAAACCAATTGAATGGGGTATAGTCCCCATTCAATACTCCTCCCATGGAAGTGAGAAGGAAGCAGAGAGAATATTTCTGAACAATAATTTTCTCTACTACTTAAGCATATGGGCTTGGCTTGGCCATCTCAGATCCAATGGGTGTGGCCAAGGGAATGGCTTATACTCTTTAACCAGGCCTGGGCCCCATACTCCACCCTGGGTATAGAGGGTGCATTCAGATTTACCCAAAGCATGTGGGCTAAGACTGGAGGAGAAGTGGAACCTAAATTAGGTTCTGTCAGCTATGTGAAGCGGAAATGGATATGAGATAGCAAACCACAATGACAATTAGAACTTTAAACAATATTCTTTAACTTTGATCTTGAGCATTTGGTGTTCCATAGTATCCCTTGACATCACACTCACAACATTTCTCTTTCATCCCCTGTTTTCCACTTTGGTCAGCTCGATCATGCATGTTGTTTGTTTACATGTATGAGTGGAAGACTGGTGATGTGTAATGCTGTCTGGTTGTTGGGGGCACAGTTCTCTGCCACCAAGTGTGCTTCCTCTGTAGGCACATCTGAAAGTAGGGACTGGCTGTGTGCACAGGTGGGATGTGTCAACTGGCAAGCTTCCCTTTAGGGTGCACGCATAAACAATGCAAATGACTGTTCTCCCTCAAAACACCAAAAACACCAAAAAACAAAGGGCTTTGCTATGGGATGATGAATCCCATATAAGGAGCCTTAGCTCTTCCCAGGGAGGGATCTTCTCTTAATAGAGCAGATCTTGGAGATGGAAGGAGGGTTTGTAAATCTGCTACTGCAGGTCCATCTACATGAGCAGGGAAGGTGAAAAGGGGTGAGAAAGGCCAAATGGTTCAGCCATGGACAACCTTCAGTTAATCAATCACCTTGATTTGGGCTCAGGCTGGATCGGTTAATGCCCACTGTGGAGAGTCTCCAAGGTTTCTTTGCAAAGAACATTTCCTCCTTTCTGCAGCCTCCTCCTGAGTAGATCTGGGGTGCTGCTTTCTCTGCTCTACTTTGTCCATCAATATTTTTCACTTTTCTTCCACCTTCCAGAAAATTATCACAGTCTCTGCTCTTGGTTCCCTTTTTGTCTTCAGCACAGTTACGGAGTTTATTCCCTTTATTGACTCTCCAGCAGCATTTTGAAAGCAAATCAATGCATGCAGTTAGTCCACCATCTTAATTTCATATATGTACATATATGTGTGTGTGTTCACACATGTTTTTTGTTAAACAACATTGGATCTTGCCAATTATGTTTCTGTCACTGGCTTAATTTAATGCCCTTATAGAATAGTTTTGAAAGTTGTTTCTTAAAATCGCTGTGGGAAAACACTCTTCTCACCTTTTTAATTTTTTTTTTTTAATAACATTACTTGGATTTTTTGTTCATTGTTTTGTTTTGCTAACTAAATGGGAAAATAATTTCAATATCAGTGATGATGCAATTTAGGACACAGAAATCTGTTTAAGTTGCATTAAAAAAAAAAAAACAGGAAAAGTCACATGAAAGTCACTGGCTACTAAGTCAGAGTTGGTTTTATTTCTTTTTGGTTTGTTAATTGTCTTGTTTGTTTATTTATTTATTTATTTATTTTTGAACCCTGAACAATTCTAAAACCATATGCTCTTATCAAACCAAAGCATTTACTTCAAATTCTGGAGATAGTTGGTGAGGAATAGTATTATATCAAAAGGCTTAGAATAAGAGTGGGTAAATGAACCCTAAATATTAGGAAATGATGATCTTGTGTTGGATCTAAAGCCTAACTAATAAATATTAATCTGTTATTGCTAGTACCATGTATGAGTATATATTTACTGTATGCCAATAGCATTCAAAATACATGGGCCTACTGAGGATGGCTAAGACATGCATAGCTTGAGGGAAGGTTTCTGCTTAGCGGTCTCAACTGAAAGGAATTGAGATAGACACTTTCCAGGAGAAAATGATGACTCACACTGAGATGACTTCAATGGCATCTGGTTTCCATCTTCTTTGTTTCTCTTCTTGGACTCCATTCAGAGGCACTTCCTTCCAGCTGGAGCTTTTAATGGCATAATGTGAAGGCAACATCCACAGGAGTGGGTTTACAGGAGGGACTTGAGGGAGAAAATGCAGAGCATCAGGGGTGAGTGCTGGGGGGAGATGATGGAAAATCATACCCAGATGGGAGGGAACAGAAAACGCACACACATCCAGACCAAAATGTACCAATTAAAATATTGAGGGAAATGCAGACTGATGCATGATGTTTAATATGGGGGTAACAAAAAATTTGAACTGAATAAAAAGGCAGAGTGATATAGTCCTGATTGCAATTAGCACATTAATGCAATTGCTGTTTTCAGCCTGGGCAAAGATGTCAGTTTTCTTTGCTTAAATGAGTGGAGGATGGTGATGCTGGTAGTTCTTCCTGCACACCAGCTCCACTCATGATGGTGATACCCATCTTCTCTTGTCAGAGCTGGAAAGGCTCTGGGGAATGTTGCCCGACATTCCCACAGGATCTGGGATGAAGGTAGAGCCGTCACCTGGCACAATAATGGCAGCCCATCAGAGCCCACATGAGAAAGACTGGACGGGGTGGAACAAGCCGTTGGTTTCCGTATGGAAACACTCATTCTCACAACTGCTTCCTCCAAGAAGAAAAGTCCGTTTCTTTTTTAAAAATGAGAGTTCATTATACTCTGTGCCTTTCCTCCCGACATACAAGGTCTGACAATTAAGTGCATGAACATATCCTAGAAAAAGAGCTACATACCTCATTGCTGAATACCACTATGGTCACATTTGAAGTACTCCCTGCAGGAAGCTATGCATCAACACCAGCGTCTAGGCCATCCTTTTCTAGGCTGAGCTGGCAAACTTAATTGTCAGACCTCATAAGATGCTCCTTTTAACCAAATATCACCATATTTGAGTGGTTTTTCCTGGTCTTATTTTCCTGTCTTTCCCTCAGATAGCCCTAGAGAGAGGCCATATCACCAGAGGTAGGTGCTCTTGGTATTGGAAGCTAAGCAATGGTTATAGTTCTCCTGGACGCTGTGGTGGGCACAGCTGGTCCAACTTGAGAAGAAGTCAGAAAATAATTATCGAGCACTAGTCCAAGGTACCGCATTACTACAGAATTACTTTGTAATGAGTTATACAGTAGCTGCCTCCTTGTCCAGGGCGGATGTGTTCCCCTTACCCCCACTGTGGATGCCTGAAACTGCAGATAGTGCTGAAGCATTATATCATTATATGTTTTTCCTATGTATACATACCTGTGATAAAGTTTAATTTCCAAATTAGGTACGGGAAGAGATTGACAACAATAATTAATAATAAAGTAGAACCATCCCTTGTGCTCTGTACTAATCCAAACACAAAAGAAAAACAACTACGGGCTCGCAGGAGAGAAAAACACAAAGAAATTCAAGAATCAGGGATGGGGAAAGGGGGCGCCCACCTACTAGTTACGGTGTAGGGATATTTGGCACACTTACTAGGTGAAGGACTCAACTACAACTCAGACTTCGCACTTTACCGTACTAAACATATGTACCCTCATATTAACCCAGCATTTTAGAAAAGGAGCTTAAGTTACAAGATGAAACACAACAACAACAAAAAAAGAACCAAAATAACAATACACCATAATGAAGTTATGTGAACTGCACTCTCCTGTTTTGGGACCAGGCTTCACTGTGAATATCTGAAACTGTGGAAAGCAAAAGCCTAGACAAGGGGGAACTACTGTATATAAAATGGTAACGTGGCAGATTGCTTTATGCCCTAAGGGAGATAGAAATTAGGCTACCAGGGACAATATTGATTGTGATTGTGGGTCTGGGGGACAAGAGCGAACGTCAGAGAAGATGGAGAGTTTGAGGGGCAATATTGATCTGAAGGGAAAGGATGCTTTGTTTCTTGAAACAGCTAGCTCCAGAGGCAGCGCTGACTTTACACTAAGCCCAGGGGTCCACGAACTCAATCCTGCAGGGGCCAGGAAAGCCAGGTGCCATAGAAAGGTGAATCCAGCCAGGGTAAGGCAATCAGGAACCTGTGGTCAATAGAGGGGCATGCCCTGAGCAAAGGCCTTCAATATCACGTTAAAAATTCAAAGTTCCACAATTCAAGTCATTGTCTGCAGACCTCCTCTGTCCTCCACAAGCCTTCCTGGACCTTTATGTTCAGACCCAGATATCTCTTCCACCCCAAGCCTCCCACAAGGACACAGTCACATGTGCACAACTAACAGAATCCTCTAGAGCCAACCCTCCTCCTGGAAGTAGGCCAGAGCAGGTCTCAAAGACAAATGCCTAATTCTACTGCAGGAGATGGGATTCTTGAAAGGGCAGTTTATTCGGCTTCTGGAGGGCATTCTGTCACACAAAGCCACAAGCTCACCACCCAGGGCTGGTAGAGCTGGCTGTGTGTCCTGATTGTTCCAGGAGTCCTCCAGGAGAGGGAGGAAGGGCACGCTGCAGCCAGAGCAGCTGTCTCATGGGTTGGGCTCCTGAGTAAGTTCTTATCTGAAGACAGAAAGTCCCCTGAGCACCCTTATGTCACAGATGAGCAAACTTCATCTCACCCTAATGTCACAGAGAGCAGGGTTTGGGCGGGACGCTCTGCCTCAGCTTCCCTTACAACGTTCCACCCAGAGCTTTTCTCCTTTGGCATGCAATCATTATCCGCCCTGCCCCCATCCTCTTCCAGCAAATGCAAGCCTCGGACGTAACTGTTCAATAGGAATAACTTATTAAAAAAGAGTAAAGTCGCATCAACCCTGATTAAGTTAAGAGCTTGCCTGTAGAAACTTCCAGAATTGAACAGCAGCAATCCTGGGCTTAAATATGCTCCACAAACACCAATTAGGATTAAGGAGAAAGTAATAAATCCATACCTGGTGAAACTGAAGAACACAAAAGGAAAGGGGAATCTTACAAAAAATTAAATTAGAATTTAATCCCTGTCTAAAAAACAATCTAGAGATGTCTCCTTTAATACTTTCAACATTATGCAAACCTATCAGCACACGTTAAAGTTATAGAGCCTTTCTATTAAATCACAATGTTGTCAGTTCTGCAGGAAAACAGGAATACTTCGGAATTCTCCAGCCATCCTCTTTTACTACTAGGGATGTTAGGCATTTGCAAATAGTTTTTTTTGTTGTTGTTTTTCTTCCTCCCTTTGCTTTGACTCAGTGATTCTCAAACTCAGGTGTACATGGGAATATTTTGTACAGAGCTGGAGCGGTACCATCAACTGTATGTGCTGGAGGAATTCTGAGTGCATGAGAGTCTCACCTGATACCCAGGTGAGATGTTACAGCCACCCCACCCGCCAAGCATGTGTGTACATACACTCACACACACAAGAATCTGACTCTGGAGGATTCAGTAGTGTTTGCCCTTAAGATGCTTTACACTTTCCCTTCATTTCAATTAGGTGGTCAGTCTTCTTATTCCTCACTTAGGGCAAGAAAGGAGAAAGCCTTTTTTTTTTTTTTTTTTCTTTAAGGATGAAGGGGCAAAAAAGCTACATCTCTAGAAGGGATGACAGTCCTGCTGCTCCTGTGCTCCCAGTACCACTCCGTAACTGTACCTTTCAGAAGGGGGGAAGCTGGGTGTGCCCTCAGGTAAGCTGGCCCCCAGGAGCGGCTCTCCACCTCTCACCTGTTCCCCTACTGTGGCCTGGAAGCCCCAGAGGTGAGACCTACATGGGCCATGCAGACTGGAACAAATGCTCAGTGCAGACAGATGCAAAGCACTGGGGTCCTTTTCCCTGTACCATTAGGTTGTATGAGACCCTGCACTCTGTATGACCCAGACTTTTGCAGAATTCTGGTGCGTGGGGTGTGGGAACAGCCAAAGCATGGCTAGATTAGATTTCCTACCAGCTTAGTGGGCTGGTTACTCCGAATCCAAATTTAATTTGATGTAAGGAAATCTAAAAATTTGTCTGTTTTTGAACACATGAATTTATAGACTGAGATTTACACCTATTTCAAATGTTGCCTGACTCCCCGATGGGAAGGATTTGCTGACAGCGACAAGAGAGGCATCTCTGCCAGCTTGGGAGGAGTGTGCCCCGGGGGATATATTCATGAAAGGTGAGCCTGTGGCAGCAGGAGGAAGCCAGAGGGATGAAAGACACCTGCAGTTGGGTCTCCCAGACTCTCCGAGGACTGTTATGGATCATTTAGCTCTGGATCATTTAGCTCGTCTCTTGATCTATCCTGACCAATACTTTGGGGGAAAGAAAACCCCAAACACCAAAATGCATATATTCAAAAGCAAACCAACAAACAACTTCAGTCTAGCAAATCATTTTATTAGGCTCAAGATGAGTTCCTGCCTGCAAAGCTCTCAAATGCCAGAAACTGTGGGCCGGGCACCCGCCTACTTCTCATCCAAGTCACTCTGCTTGGGGTTCTACTTGAACGGCTAATTACTGATCACCTCACCTTCTTGTCAAAGCCAAAAGATTATACTTAATGCACAACTTAAGCTGTCCCCTGGACCTCACTTGTTTGGGCTGGCAATCCCATTTTCTGTTCCCCTCCCTGCTTACCTTAAGTTTTAGTAATTGCACTCTGGGTACAAAAGAGCATCCCACTAGGCCATTGAAATGTTGAAAAGCCCCCTAACATGGGGAAATATTTATCCTCACTCTGAGAGAAAGAAGTGGGACAAATATATGTGGCTTTGGTACATGACAGGATGCAGATTTCTTGTAAGCAATTTCTTAACTTTCAGCTTAATAATAACTATAATCAACTCAGTGCTTTGAGAGTTGGTTAGAATGTTAGGCAGTAACTAGAAACTTTAAAGATGGTAAATAAGTCCTAAAGGTGATGTTTTCTACAATGCAAACATAATGCCCAGTGTCCCTTTGGGCTTTGCAAAATGCAGGAGTGCTTGCTTAATCCATCTTTCTAGGAATAAAGGTGAGCCCTTTTTCTAGCTTTTCACTGTCTTTCCTGCCAACGAGTTCCTTGCAGAAGGACTTTCTCAGCCCTGGATCAGCCTTTCAAGGTTTCATCCAGTGATCTACTACTCACAGTTTCCCTTCCAAAGGATAGGAGAGTGATACTGTGGCCATCTCAAAAGTCTGACACCAATAGGATGTAGGTACGATCACCAAAAAGGAGACAGGCAGACTTTACCAGGAAAAGCAACAATCTCTCAAGTCCGGTAGGCCTAATATTGAAACTCACCACTCATTTCTAACAATAAGATCTTGGATAAGTAAGTAACTTAAGAGATGAATACAGCGTATGTAAGCCTCACCTGCCACGTGGGAATTACAGTGATTTTTGGACCTACTATTTTCCTTTCTGCTTCCTGGTGCATGGCATTTCATCTGCCTCCCAGACCAGGTCTTATTCATACTTAATTGCTCATCACAAATGTGTTTTTTATCCACAGTCATGACATGATCTTCCATATGTATAAGGTCTCCATCGTACAGCTTTCTACTTCAAAGCACCCCTTCCACTTCTTTGCAACACGTAAGGGGATCATACAAGGATGGACAGTTAAGTCCACAAACTTATCCTAGAAAAAGAGCTATGTACCTCATTGCTGAATATAACTGCAGTCACCTTTCAAAGCAATTTTGGGACTCTTTTTCTGGAATGGCCATAGGAACTGTCATCGTAGAAGGTCTGACAATTAAGTTTATGAACTCATCTTAGAAAAAGTACTTTGAAGGATGGACTAGGTGTGGGCATTGGTGTGTAGCTTCCCAAGGGCAGTACTGTGAAGGTGACCACCCACAGTGATATTCAGCAATGAGGTCTGTAGCAACTTTTTAGGATGAGTTGGTGAACTTAATTGTCTGACCTCATAGTTAAATCCTTTTCTATATAATGTCTCAACTCATCTCTTGCTTCCTGTGGGACCCCAATCTTCTTGTACATGACCTTACTCACAGTAGGTGTTCAGTAAACAGCTGTTGAATGAATGGATGGTTGATCTGCCTCTTGGGGTTGGTAAAAGGATTGCGAAGCAATGCCTCTCACAGAGACAGCACACACAGGCAGTCAAATCAATCCATTTTTCTTTATTCCTCCTCCTCTCTCTCCCTGGTATATGACATATGTATTCCTTTCCCTGCTTTCTTCAACCAATTCCAGATTGTTCATATCTTGGTAAAGCCCCCCCAAATTTTAGTGCTAAGGGTATGGGAGGATTATTATTCGATGGACCATCATGTTAGGGACATAATAATGGAAGCTAACTTTTTAATTGTCAAGGTCACGTATCTGTTTGATGGCATATTCTGCTCCAAGAGCTATATCTTCTTCTTCTTTGTCTAACTCTAGCCTCCTCATATGATACAGAAGATGCCAAAAAAAGTATATGTATTTTAAGAAAGGAAAAAATCATATTAAAATTGTAATAACATCTACCAATAACAAAAGATGAACACAGGTCACAGTAAGCACCTATTGTAATGGCAGAAGTCAAATGTGACTTGAGCATTTTAATACAGTTTTTCCTCTTTTAAAATGTGTATACATTTTTTGGCACCCTCTGCATATACATACATACATACATACATACATATACAAAAAGCATATACTCTATTTTACTTCTTTTTCTTAATCTCCAACTTTAAAAAATAAAAAATTCTTACCTATCCAGGAGCATTCAACAAGTTACCTAAGAGGCTAACCTTACAGCAGCCTGGTCTGGCTGAGACTTCTAACAGGAAAAGAAAAAAAAAAACTGTACCAAATTGAGTGTACATTAACCAATTGCAAGTAAAATAATAACAAAATATTTCCCCTACACCTTAAAAAAAAAGGGCAGAATTTGTTTACATATATAAAACATCTGTAATGGAAAAGTTAATTTTTTAATGTTATTTTTCTGAATCTAAAGAGAAGTGTGGTGTTTTCTTCTTTGGTTGCATGATTCATCAGAATTCACCATACAAAACTTTCAAATTAGATCCCTGCATGATTCAATGCTAAAGTGAACAGAACTGTAGATTTTTTTGTTCCAATACCCTTGATCTTTGATGGTTTATTAATTTGGGGGCAGAAATGGAAGCTGACTGCGAAGATTAGATTGTTCTATCCGGTTAGATGGTTGAGAAGCAGAAAATTGTTACAGGTCTTTACCAAACTCAGGTTGAAGACTTCTGGGAATTAGCAAATATCCTCAGAGAATCAATCTGTTAGACCCATCAGACATGATAAGATTTTCTTGTTTTTGTTTTGTTTTGTTTTTGGTTTTAGCTGATTGCGTGGGGGACCTGCCGTCTTAAGGAAATTTATGGCCTTCCTTCCTGGTCCTCAAGTGTGGCCTTTTCACTGAATTCAAATTTCACAGAACAAATCCTTTAATTAAAAGGGGTGCATCAGCGAAAGATGAAGCTTTTCTTGCCTCCTTCAGTCCTTAAAGCAGAACAATATTGAAATCAGAAGGCTGCTGGTTCCTCACCCCCTGGGTTAAAGAATGAAGGCAAATTAAAATTTGACTTATTTTCCATTGTGACCTGACCTGAACTTAACAGAATCAGAAATTATGAAGTGTAGAACTCAAAGAAAATGAAATCACCCTTCTAGAAGGAATTCTCTCATTCTGATGCTATGAATCATGCTTCCAGCTTCTTTGCTTCCTTATGATGCTAAAATACAGAAAGTTCCTGAATTGTCAACTGTCTGTTGTACAGCTGCTCGGTCTGGGGGCAGTCTGTGTGCTTGAACAGCTGGGTGGCACCACCTTCTATTTACTCCACACTGAGACCCCTTGTCGGTGTCTTAAACCCTGTAGCAAAATGGCAGTGGTCCCTGAGCCATTATTCTCAAGAAGGTGAAGTTTACTAACTAGTAATGTTCTCCCTGCCTTTATCAATAAGGATTGGCCAAAACTGCACATTTTTTGTGTGAACAAAGTACCTACTTGAGTCACTTTAAAATGATTCATACAATTCAGTAAAAGTAACTTTTGTCATGACTACAAAAGTAATGATTATAAAACTTAGGAAGATATACAAAATCTCAAAGAAAAAATATTTGCCATCTTCGCACATACATGAACTGCTAATATTTTTTGCATATACTTTGTCTCCTATTTTTTCTATGCTTCTATAAACAAAATGTGTGAGAATTTATATAGTATATGTAATACCTATTATGAATATATGTGTGTGTTTAATAATGGAACATATTGTTTTGTAAACTTGAATTTTAAGCTTTATAATATATTATAATATTAATAATGATGGTGATGATGATTATCTGTGGGCCAAGCACCAGGCTAAGCACTTTATAGAAACTGTCTCATCTAATCTTCAAAGCAACTTTATGTTATCAACTAATACATACCTTCTGTGATACAACCAGTGTTAGCTTTGGCGTTTTTAGGTATCTCATTTCCATTTTCTTGATCAGTATTGCAGTTAAACTTTTAAAAAATATACTTATTAGTATAATTAGTATTTGTGTGTGTGGGTATGTGTTGTTGCCTTTCATTGACTTTGATTCTTTTTCTGCGGGCATGTTTGCCTTTTTACATTTACATTGTCATGTATTAGGTCATTAAATATGAAATCTGTGCTTCTGAATCAAAAGTTTCATTTATTTTATCTCTAAAAAGAAGCAGCACGATTAATCAAAGTATATGCCTAAACTATCAACACAGTTTTGCCATATTAGTCGTAAC
>CAUYPK010054222.1:0-21079 GCA_963574355.1 Loris lydekkerianus | reverse complement strand
GGTATATGTGAAACTTAGTAAATGTGGAATGTAAATGTCTTAGCACAATAACTAAGAAAATGCTAGGAAGGCTATGTTAACCAGTGTGATGAAAATGTGTCAAACCGTCTATGAAACTAGTGTATGGTGCCCCATGATCACATTAATGTACACAGCTATGATTTAACAATAAAAAAAAAAAAAGAAGACAGAGAAATGGCTAAAAAACATATGAAAAAATGCTCATTGTCCCTAATTATTAGAAAAATGCAAATCAAAACCACCCTGAGATATCATCTAACCCCAGCGAGAATGGCCCACATCACAGTCTCAAAACTGCAGATGCTGACATTTATGTGGAGAGAAGGGAACACTTTTACACTGCTGGTGGGACCGCAAACTAATACAACTTTTTTAGAAGGAAGTATGGAGAACCCTCAAAGAACTCAGCTAGACCTCTCATTCGATCCTGCAATCCCATTACTGGGCATCTACCCAGAAGGAAAAAAATCCTTCTACCATAAAGACACTTGCACTACACTGTTTATTGCAGCTGAATTTATAATTGTCAAAATGTGGAAATAGCCTAAATGCCCACCAACCCAATCCCAATGGATTAACAAGCTGTGGTATATGTATACCATGGAATAATATTCAGCCATTAAAAAAGATGGAGACTTTACATTCTTTGTATTACCCTGGATGGAAGTGGAGCACATTATTCTTAGTAAAGCATCACAAGAATGGAGAAGCATGAATCTTATGTATACAATTTTGATAAGGGGACAATTAATGACCTAGTTTAAGGTGTGGGGGAAGGGGAGAGCAGAGAGAGAGGGAAGAAGAGAGGAGGATGGGAGAAAGAAGAGCAGAGACAGGGAAGGAGGGAGGGTGATGGGGGTCTCGGTGTGTGACACACCTTTTGGGGGCAAGACACAGTTATAAGAGGGACTTTACCTAACAAGTGCAATCAGTGTAACTTAGTTTCTTGTACTCTCAATGAATTCTCAACAATAAATAATAATAATAATTAAATAATGTTGAATAAAATAGATGTATCCATCAGCTGTTCTTACCAGTCTAAAATATATTATCTTTCTATTGGTAATAGTATACAGTAGAATCTTCAAAGTTGACCACCTCCCTACATCGACCACCTCCTTAAGTTGACCTAATTTTCATAGACCGGACATGAACCACACGGTACATATCAGTGCAGTGTGCCTAGTTCTTTATGTTGGCCACCTCTGTATGTTGACCAGTTTGTTACAGTCCCTTGGATGGTCAACTTACAGAGGTTCTATCACCTATCTATATGATGATAAACACCTTCCCCCATTCTCAGTCTATGCTATATGCTTCTGGTGAAGCTGAGCTAGCCTCTTGCCTCTGAGTCTGGAGACAGCCACTCAGCATATCTCTGGCCACCAGAATGGAAACATGACTCAAGATGGTCTAATAAGACCCAAGTCTTGAGTTCTCAGAAAAATGATGCCCTCTTTCTACTGAGATGGCTCAGCTAGAGGAATGTCATCCTCGAGCACCTGGCAGCAATCTTACCACCATGGGGGAGATCCTGACTGAGAACAGAGCTAATACAGAAGAAAACTGAGAAATAGAAAGTAGTCCTGAAAACATAACACGTGTCTCAAGATCAGCTTGGACCAGTAGTCCCATCTCTCCTGAGTTTTTCAGACAAAAAAGAAACTCTTGTTTTTCTACTTAAGCCAATATGAATGGAATCTGGTATTTATAACCAAAAATTTCTGATGAAACTGCTCAAATGCTACCTTCTCTGAGAAACTACCTCTTCTTCCAGCAAAATGGAGGGTCACACAGATCTTTGCATATATTCAAGAATACCAATTTCACATCAGAGATATCTGAGTTCAAGTCTTAGGTTTGGTATTTGCTAGCTGTGGATACTAGGCAAGCTATTAATACTTAACATGGTCAAGTCTGTATCAAACAGCTGCTTTAATATTATACACTTTACAAGACTGTTGTGAAGATTAAATGAAGAAACTGTAAGTATAAATCACTTGGCACACATTTAGCATTTGCCATTTTGTAAAAAAAATTGTTTGATTATACCTTACTTCCTGATGGCAAGAGTATTGGCTTTAGTCTTTAATTATGTCTTATTTTCTGTTCTGATGTACTGCATAAAACCTCAAATACAGTAGATACTGTATTTACATGTGGATTTCTTAGGCAGGATGACAAGGAATGTGTCCTCTCATTAGAACAACCCTGATCACTTTTGCCTTGGTCATTGATCAGCCCAAGGTAGGAAAATGGTTGATTTTGAGAAGGTGTCAAGTTGGAGTCTCGATTACCTAGCATAATTTTCTGGTTTTCTTCTTTGGAACCCAGTGGGAACATGAAACATTGTCTCTGCTAGTAGTACAGCTTGGTCCCAAAGCAGAGGCATGTTAATGCACAGAGTGTGCACTATGCACTGCGCTAAGTGATATGCACATATGATAGTGGGAGGAACTTGACCCTTGGTTTGTGTTGTCTGCTTGTCCCCTTTCCTTCCTCTTTTATAACTGCGAGTCAAATTTCATTAAGGAATCAGCAGTGCTGTGTCAACCCGTGTGATACTGGAGTGATGAGCTTCCCCCACTCAAGCTATGGGCCCTTTAATCAGGCTTAGCCAGTCAATGCTTGTTCTACTTCCCTACCCACAAGCCAATGGATGTCAGTCATGGAACTTTTGCTAAAAATATTGAAGAGAAAGAAGCTTTTTTTTTTTTTTTTACATGGGGGTTGCTTGGCAAGAAGGATGAGGCCAGGAGTCTGCTGTCCCCACCTTGCAAGCAAGAAAACAAGCGTGTCTTGGTGTGTGTGGGTGAAGTGAGGGAGAGAGGGCAACACAGAGGAAAGGCAAGGCAAGAGATGGACGGTCATGACATCCTTCAGTTCCTCTAGCCAGCCATACCCAAAGACCAACTTACCTGTAGACTTTTTAGTTACTTGAGCTGATATATTCCCTTTTCTAGTCAAGCCAGTCAGAATTGGCTTTGTCGCTGAAAGAGCCCTAAACAAACTCTCTGAACCTCAATTTTGTTTCTGGGTTTGGATTTTAATAATACTTCTCCTACACATATATAAGATGTCTAATGCAGTGCTGGCACTTCGTGGTAATTGTTCTCCTTCCTCTGAGCTCTGAGAGTAAGTGTAGCTATGCTCCCCTACTTCCAGGCAGCAGCTAATCCTTTGTTGGCCAGATGACTGAAAATTGCTCTGAAGGCCAACAGACAGGGGGTCAGACTTCTTTTTCTAGATGCAAATAGCATCATTTCTTCCAGGTGGTTGAAGGAGCTCAGAGGAATGTGTATTTGTCCGTAAGCTCTGGTTTCTGATTGTCCCCCAGATGTGCCCAGCAGGCAGCCTGCTGTGTTTTATGCACCACATCCACAGGGTGAACCTTTGATTCTTGCTCTTGGGAATAATAGGTCCATAATGAATGACATCTCCAACAATAGCTATGATTGTAACAATGCCGCAGAGAGGGAGCTGGCAAGTCAGCTCGTCCTGCGAAATGTGCTGCTTGGTTCTAATCACTCTCTTTGGAACGAGTACCATCCTTATTTGTTCTTCCCGTCCCAAATCTTTAATAAGCAGTAGATTTTCTGTGGGAAGTAGAGAATGAAAGCCATACATATGAGTAGTTTTATTCTGTTTGTTTGCTTTATTCCTTTGTAGAATTTCTCTAGAAATTTTATCATAGGGAAAGAAGATTTCTGCACCTCTTCTTATTAAGTATCTTAGCTGCTACCAACATGGCATCATGTCAGCGAACTGACACCTCTCTTACCTGGAGATACAGAGTCATTTGTATGCTGTCCAAGGTGCTGACAAGTGGTATTCTTATGGAAATCGCAGGGGAGACATCTTGGCTCAGCTCAAACGCCATACTATGCATAGCCAGGGAGATGGGAGATATACAGCTGGGGTTCAAGGTTACAGGGTTGGTAGGAAAGGGAGACCCCTGGCTACTGAATCATTTACTGTCTGCATGTCTTCTTGGAAGGCCACATTTATCTTGTCCCTCTCTGAGACCCTGGGATCCACACAGAACCAAATAATGGGCAGTTCAGAGCCAGGATGGCAAGTATGATTCCCTAATGCTCCACTGGGATGGAGGTAAATATAAGCAGACTTAGTACTAATTACATTGGTAGTTGCCACTATTGTACACTTATTATGTGCTAAGCACTGTGCCAAGTATTCGGTATCCATTTTCTCATTTGATCCTTATGACAACCCTTAAGTTAGGTACTATTATTATCCCTGTATCATAGCCAAGGAAACTGGAAACTTAAAAAGAAAAAATGATTTGTCCCAGGGCAGGCTCTTGGCTTCAGCCTTAGGTCTGCTGGACACCACCAGAACCCACCCTTTTAATCACCATGTTATACCCACTAAATGTGCTTAGGAATGGGTTCTAGAATACCTGGGAAAGCCAGATCCCAGATCACTTGGTGAATTAGAGCAAGCCACTTTTTAAATCTGGGCTTTGAATTCTCCAGTTGTAAAATTTGTGGGTTAGCTCTAATGACTTAAACTAACTGGCTAACTCTGGTTTAGTGGTAACCTCCCTGGTCTGGATGTAGGCTTCAAGCATAGCTAAGGAACCACATGAGAACAAACTCACAGGATGATAAGATGGGGCCACACGATCTTTATTGTTCTTTCTTCTATGGGAGTCTAACGCCAATCTATTTTTTACCTACTTTTGAATTGAAAAGCCAACATTTCTGCTCCCTGGAACCTGATCTTGCCAATTTTGAGGTAGCTCTATTTGCCTTCTGCAATTGCTATGGTGACTCAGCAGTAGGTGGGGAGGAGGCACGTAACTGCTCAGCCTTCCTCCTGAAGACCTTGCTTGGCTAAGGACGGGGACACTGGGTGGGAGGGCCTCAAGATAATTGCTTGAAGTATATTTGTTCCTGAAGTTCCTTTGTCTTCGGCAGGCACCCAGATTTCTCCACCTCTAGCAGGGTTCTCACTTTGTTGAACACTGGAATACCCATTAGGGAAGCTTGTCACTTTCTCATTTGCAGGTAACGTCTGATACACAAGGGCATGTACCACTTAAAATGTCAAGACAACAGTGCAGTTGGCTGGTGAATTTCTGTGTAAAAATCCACTTTCTGCTTTGGAGCAGGGAAATGATGTTAGAATTCTCTAGTGGCAGGCAGACACGAGGGCTATTTTCAGCCAGAGAGGAAGGAAGGGGTAAATAATCTCAGTAATCCAGCCGGTTCTTTCATCAGTTTAAGATTGCAGTGCTTGCTTCCCCCACCCCTTGACATGTCCTGTCTTCAATCAAGGCTCCCTGTTCTCCTCCCAAGGCCCCTCTTCGAATTCCCCATTGATTGACACTTCCTTTATCATCACTTCCCCTTCGTCTCTGCTGCCAGGTCCACATTCCTTTTAGAATAATGTCCTAACTTATCTTCTGCCTCTAATAATGTCTCTGTATGACAGTCCATTCTGCAGGTCAGTTCTGAGCAACAGCTTCTTAACACACAAAATTGCAATGACTTCTTGAGTGTTTAGGGAAAACAAATAAGCAACACCTCCCCGCTCCCCACATCTGCTACATGGTGCTGGAAACTATACCAGGCACTTCATGCATTAACATGTTTTTCACAACAGCTCTGTAAGGTAGGTATTAATAGCCTCATATAACAGGTGAGTAAACTGAGGCTGAGAGGTTAAATAACTTGTTAAAGAGCTCCCAATTTGTAAGTGCCTAACCCAGAGTTAAATCAAAGTGATCTGCAATTTTTTTCTTACTCTTTCATTATGGCTATTCATAGACTTAATTTTTTAGAGAAGTTTTAAGTTTATAGAAAAATTGAGCATAAATTATAGACTTCACATATTTACTACTCTTAGCCCCACCCGGGTTTCTCCTATTATTAACATCTGGTATTAACATTATGGTATACTTGTCATAACTGATGAATCTACAGTGATATATCTTAATCAACCAAAATCTACAATTTGCAGTAGGGTTCACTCTTGGTGTTGTAAGTTCTATTGGGCAAATATGTGACATGTGGCCATCAGTGTAATATCATATACAGTGCAGTTTCACTGCCCTAAAAATCCCCTGTGCCTCTCTTATTCATCCCTTCCTTCCTCCCCTTGAACTCTTGGCAACCACTGATCTTTTAACTGTTTCCATAATTTTGCCTTCTCCAGATATCATATAGTTCAAAGCATACAGTATGATCATACTGTATGCTTTGAACTATATGATAGTTCAAATGAGACAAGCCTTTTCAGATTGGCTTGTCTTACTTAGCAGTATGCATTTAAGATTCCTTTCTGTCTTTTTATGGCTTGATAGCTGATTTTTTCACTGAATAATGTTCTGTTGTATGAATATGCCACAGTTGGTTTATCCTGGCATGTATTTTTGGTTTCAGAGTCTCACTTGTTGCCCTCAGTAGAGTGCTATGGCATCACAGCTCACAGCAACCTCAAACTCCTGGGCTAAAGCAATCCTCTTGCCTTAGCCTCCTGAGCAGCTGGGACCACAGGTGCCTGCCATAATGCTCGGCTATTTTTAGAGCATCTTATTCTTGCTCAGGCTGGTCTCAACTTCCTGATCTCAGGCAATCTACTGGTCTTGGCCTCCCAGAGACCTGTCTTTTAAATTTATACAATCTACAGACAGCCTCCTTGAAGGCAGATTATTTGGGTTGTAGTTTCAGATACTTTGTAATTGAGCCCTCCTTTTCTTTCTTTCCAACTTTGTTTCTTCCCATATCCTGTTGATTTTACTCTTTCCTACATACAACCTTCATTTCACCATGCTTTTGCTCAAACTGCTGCTGTTTCGTGGAATGCCTTTTTCTCCATCTTTGAACATCTAAATCATACCCAGTGTTTCAGATTTCGGTTCCAATGCTGCTTCTTTTATGAAGCTTTACCATGGTGCTATCTCTCCAACTGCAAATGATATTCCTCTATACAAGTACTGTGTAAAGCTGATAGGGACAGTTGTGTCCTTGGCCATTTAGCATCTAGTCACACAACCTTTGGTAATGATTACTTAAGGATATATCCCTTAAAATTTGGTCCAAAGATTTAAGCACAGACAGCCATCACCTTCTTCCCTGTAATAAGTGGGAAGGATGAGATCAGACCTAAGCCCATTATAAAATTATATTTTTCAGGAGATTGGTTTAGGGTTGAGCCTGTTACCTAATTGGAACCAAAGAAATTTCATAAATTTGAAGCTGAGAGGGTGTGAGAACTGGAGCAGTAGCAGTTACTTTGTGGCCTAAGGGGGAATCTGTCTGAGAATAGAGTCACATGTGCAAGAATGAAAAGAGAGAAATTAGGTCCTGAGGATATAATTTGCACCCCCAATCAAACTATACTCATGTGAGCTGTTAAATTCCTTTTTGTTCAAGCCTGTTTTGGTTGGGCTTTCTGATACTCGATACTAAAAGAGGACTTGCCTACACAGGTGGAGAATGGCAGGTATTATAAGAACAATATGGCTGAATTTCCGTAACAGATCATCTCGGGATTCATTCAACAAATATTTATGTTATATCTATTATGTTGCAGACGCTATGCTAGGTGTCGGTTACCTGAAGGAACTAACAAGAGCTTTCTGAAACCGCAGAGATACAGAACAATTGTAGATCTGTCATCTGGGAACATGGGGGCCCACCTGCACTTATAAACACATTTCTTTAGCAAATGTCTACTGTGGTGAATACAGGGGTGGTGGGCAGAGAGTGTAGGGGTAGTAGTAGCTCAGCAGGCTCACTGCTGACCCAGCTATTTAGAGGCTTTTGGTAACTTCTAGCTTCCTTCACTCCCTGGAAGAATAATGCAGGGCAGGATTCAACAAAGCCAGACCCCACCACCACTATTTGTGGGAAGGGGCTTCTGCCACTGGCCAAGCCTGGCTCTTCCTATACTTGTGGGCACCTAAAAATTCATCATCTATTTGTCTGACTCCACAGAGAATTTGCTTAGCAGCATGGAGCTGTTGAGCCAAGACCCAGTCAGGCTATGATTGGTTTGATAGAGCTTGCTGGACCTGCCTGTGACAAATACACTCGTAGTTCCATCTTCTAATGTGTGCCTCAAACCAACAAAATATTTATTTATTTATTTATTTATTTATTTATTTATTTAGAGACAGAGTCTCATTTTATTGCCCTCTGTAGAGTGCTGTAGCGTCACAGCTCACAGCAACCTCCAACTCCTGGGCTTAGGCGACTACAGGTGCCCATCACAATGCCCAGCTATTTTTTTGTTGCAGTTTGGCTGGGGCTGGGTTCGAACCCATCACCCTCAGTATATGGGGCCAGCACCCTACCCACTGAGCGACAGGCGCCCCACCCAACCCAACAAAATATTAACATATAGTGCAGAACTTCTGAAGCTTCAATATGCATGTGGACTTCCTGAACATCTTGTTAAAATGCAGATTCTAATTCAGTAGTCTGGGGTGAAGCCTGAGAGTCTGCATTTTTAATAAGCTCCCAGGTGATGCTGAGAGTAGCAAGGATGTGGGAAACAGGAAATGAATTTATTTTGAGTGCACGGCCTGCTTTGTCGTTGGGCTTGCTGCCCAATTTCCTTAAAAGCCTTGATTGTTTCTCATGCTTCAGAGAAATACCTGTACCTGGCTGAGTTCAATTCTAAATTCCACCATTAAATAGGGACATTTTCAACCTGCAATATGCTCAGATGAGGGCACCTGGTATGGGCAATGAGGCCAACTATTCAATAACCAATTTAGTCATATAATAAATATCTGCTGAGCTCCTACAGTTTACAGACACTCGCACAACAGCCATGAACTAGCTGCACACAGTGTTGTCCTCTTGGGACTTCTAGTCTAGCAGCCAAAGCAATCCCATATAATAATTTCAAGTGGTAAGTTCATGGAAGGATGCTAATAAAGGATTAAGTCTGAGTCTAATGGGGGAAAGGGGTATTTTAGAACAAGTGGTTATAGTAGTTTCTTGTTGCTGCTGTACCCAATTACCACAAACTTCTTAGCTTAAAGCAACATAAATTGATTTTTTTACAGTTCTGGAAGTCAGAATTTCAAAAACCAATCTCACTGGGCTAAAGCAAAGGTGTCTCAGGGCGGCATTCCTCATTTCTGAGGCCCCAGGGGAGAAGCTGTTTCCTTTACTAGCTTCTAATGTCCACAAGAATTCCTGTTCTCAGCCTCTTTGCATCATGCCAATCATGTGTCTGTTGTCAGATCTCCTTCTCTGACTCTTCCTCTTCCTTCTCCCTCTTGTAGAAACTTCTGGAGTTACACTGGGCTCAGCAGGATAATGCAGGATAATCACATCTGCCAAGTTCCTTTTGCCATTGAAGGTAACCTATTTATAGGCTCTGGGGATTATTAGGATGTGGATATCTTTAAGGGGGGGTAGGGAGCAGGCATTATTCTATGTGCCCCAAGGGACAAGAAGGCCTCTCTAAGGAAGCGATATTTAAGCTAAAGGCTCAGCGCAGGTCAGATACACAAAGACGAGAGGAAACAGGAAGGGTAAAGGCCTAGAAGAAGGACAGAGCACTTTAGGTCCAAGGACTGGAGAGAACCCTAGCATGGCAGAGCAAAAGGAGTCAGACAAGATGAGAGTGGAGCAATGGGCAGGGGCCAGACATGTGGGCCCTGTGGGCTGCAGTGAGATTTTGGGATTTTACTCCAAGTGTGATTAGCAGCCATTAGAGAGCCTAACCAAGTTACTGATGTGCTCTGATTTGTGTCCAAAAAGATGACTGCACTTGGCTCTAGCCCATACTTCTCATGTAGGAATGCCAGCCCAATGTGGCCAGGTCTTCTGACTTTTTAAAGCTGAAAATCTGGATATTTCTTTTCTTGGGTTTTTTTTTTTTTTTTTTGAGACAGAATCTCACTCTATTGCTCTGGGTAGAGTGCTATGGTGTCATAGTTCACAGCAAGCTCAAACTCCTGGGCTCAAATGATCCTCTTGGCTCAGCCTGTTGAGGGCTAAGACTACAGATGCCTCCACAACAGCTGGCTAGAATTTCTATTTTTAGTAGAGATATGGTCTTGCTCTTTCTGAGGCTGGTCTTGAACTCCTGAACTCTAGGAATCTGCCCATCTCAGCCTCCCAAAGTGCTAGGATTACAGGCATAAACTACTTCACCCAGCTAGAAAATATGGATATTTCTAATCTCAAACTTGTAATTTTAGATTATTTACAATATGTTAGAAAATTTTAAAGCACACTTTCAGGTCAGGTTTGGTTAAGAGCTGCAGGTCCCCATCTCTGAAGGGGCTCTGCTACATACTTGCCTCATGACCTCGAGTGAATGACAGAAGCTTCTGAGCCCAAGGTTCATGGTCTGTGCAATGGAGAGAATAACAGTGGCTATTGCAGAGGGTTGTTGTGAGAATTTAGAGTTTATCAATGAGCAAATCCATGTAAAATATTTAGCAGGGTGCCTGTAAGCATTCAATATGCACAAATCCGTGTACATATATTTTTTAATTTGAGGGGATTAGATAAAGGTTTGAAAATAGATGACCTTTAAAATTGCTTCTAGCTCTGGGATTCTAAGATGATAAAAAAAAGTCCTCATTAATCAGACCATATATTTAATAGCAGAAGGTTTGAGTTGTCTTCCTTAGCCTGGATTTAATTCCCTTATCCAGTGTGCATTGTACAGAATGCATCTTTAATAATATGACAATGGACTCCGAGACAACTATGCTTGATAGTAAAAAAACATTTCGGTGAGGAACAAAATTCCCTATTGCTGATCATGCATAACATCAAGGAATTAAAATCCTAGCAAACAAATTATTAGAAACCCAGCATCTGCTCAGTTTTTCCTTTTCTCCAAGAGTTTTTGGAATTGGCATCTTTCATGCTTCTGAAACCCCATGTGGTTTCTTCCTCCTTTCTACCCAGTAGCATAAAATCTGGGAAGGGAATGGGCATGTACAGTGTGCATTCTCTGGCTGTAGGCAAGTGAGCCTAAGGATAAGAGGTGTTTGGTCAGAAGAGCCTCCTCCAAGGACCTTGCTAGATATCTCTTACCTCCAGGACCCTACACAGAGAGCACAGAGAGGAGTTAGAGCCAGCATGATCCCATGTGGTGCTCCCGGGAGGAGTAGCTGCCAATGAGTTCTGAAGAATGTGCTGGGTTTGAATTTTATTAACCAAGAACAACACTTACGAATGACAATGACAAATAAATTGCATGGCTTCTTGGAATACCACCCAAGGACAGTTGGCACAGAAACACACTTGCATGCACACATAACTTTAATTTCTTTATCCAGCTTCAGAGGCAGCTTGGAGTTGGAAAGATAAAGAGCTATTGTTGAAACCAACAGATCTCTCTGTCTCAATAATTGAACATTCCCAAAAGGAATCTGAGGTCACAGTAGTAGACCAGGTGGCTCCCAATTCTCTGAATCTCAACTTTCGATATCTCTGATAGTGATAGGGCATAGCATGAGGAAACTGTGTAACATCACATAAAACATGGCATGGGTTTTGATGTTACTTTTGTTCTGGGATGGCCCTCACTCAGTGTTCAGCACTGTCCAAGTGGCTTCATTGCTTCCAAGCTACCAGAGTTGAACTAACGCAGGTCCATAGGGGACCTGTGGGGCTGACTGATCAAAGGAAAGGCTGACACCTTGAATTGGTCTGGCAGAGGTATTCTGGAATCAGAACAAGAACTAGTTCTCTTCCTGGGGACTCTATCTGGTGAGTCCAATGCCATCATTTTCAATGCCTGATCGTTCAGCTCAGGTTTGAAATTCCTGAGAGATTCTGATGGTGTGAATCAGCTCTGACAGGCCTGACTGACAGCATGCTCTGGGGGAAGGACAGTTCTCCAAAGAAATATGGATGTAGTGTTACCAAAAGAAGGGGAAGAAGGCAGGCAGAGCAAAATAGATGTCTACCAAAAAGGCTGAGCACAAAGAGGTTCCAGTCATGCCTGCTGGCCCACACCTTGTGACTCCCAACACATACTGTCCCCTCTTCTTTACTGTATTCCCCATTCCTCCAGTTCATGCCCTGCTCACCACTAGGACATCCTTGTGCTTACCTCTGCCTGGTTCACAAGCTTGTGACATATGATCACGCATCAGGGTTTGGATTGAATTGCTCAACATGGGGTAAGGAAAAGGCTCTGTTGAGGAAAGGAAAACTTTTCAATGTTGGTGCTTCTATACCCCATGGAGAGAAGCCATTGCTGGTGCCACGGATCTGACCCTTGCTGGCCCCTGTTCTTTTCCCATTTACATGGCAAAATTTAGAAAACAGTCTTGTCAGAGTATGGAACACATGGGCTACGGGGGCCATTAGTCCAGACTTGAGGGGCCCCCTCAAGGTATGTAAAGAAATAGTCTGGGGACACCAGCCACCTGGTAGTTGATCTTGGGATGCATGGAAAGTTATAGTCCTCCCTACTGGGTGAAGGAAGCCATTAGTCTTAAGTTGGGTTTGGGAGAAGGGGAAGGTCCTGGTCCTAACTAGCTTGTTTTTAGGCAACAAGTCTCACACTATATCCCATGTACCTAACTCCAATGTTACTCCTTTTATAGTTCTTTCTTTGGCACATACTCTCACAGCTCAAGACTCACAAACTAAACAGCTCTCATTTTGCTGAATTATTTGACGGAGTTCCTGTGACAATTTTCCTTCTCTTTCTTATTTTGGTCTTTACTCATCTCTTCCCAGGTTTATCCTACATTTTAGATGTTCATGTTTTTATCTCTTCTACTAGACTGAAATATTGTTAAGGGTATTGTATTTCCCATGTATCTTTATCTTTACATTCCTGTCACTAATGGAAGCTTGGGCCAAATAAATCCTCCATTCAAATAGGATTGATGAATGAATGAATGAATTCAGCTGCAAGGTGGCAATCTACTCAAAGATGAAATGGGGATGAATCATTCAAACTAGCTTCCTAAGAGATGTGAGGAGGTGGTATGGATGACAACACTATGAGGAATGGACTTACTGTGAGAAACTTTGCATGGTATGGGAGTGGGTGGTAGAGATACTATTAAAAACATTGATTACTTCAACAGATATTGTTGATCATTTTCTATACATCATGCACTAGTCAAACCCATGAAAAATACCAGTAAATAAGGCATTTAGGATCCTTATCTTGATAAAAGTATTTTAATATTCTGTACATTCTCTACTCCGGAAGTGAGTTTTCTTTGCTTCACTAAATCCTTAATACTCCAAGATAAACTGAGCCTTCACTATACATGGCATTGAATCACATAGAAAACTGGACCCAAAGTTCCCTGTATTTGTTAATGATTCCCCCCCACCAACCCCCACAAAAAAGGGAAAAGACAGATCTCTCTCTCTCTCTTTCTTTTAACCCTTATATAGTCACATGGAAGTTGAGTCAAGATTTGTCCTACTCAAGCCAGTTATTATTCCAGAGACACAGCAAGGGGTGGCATTGTTTTGATAGACTTACTAAGCTTTAAAATGCAAATAGATTAAATGTAACATGCTGGCTCTGTAAGCTGTCACTCAGTAATTGCTCCAATCACTCATCTGTTCCAGAGTGAGGATTGATCAGTTGTTGGCTAGAGGAAATTCTGGCTTCAAGTCCATCTCTCTCTTACTTGCCAACTCTGAGGTTGGGAGAGGAATGAAAGACAGAAAGCATTGGGGTATTCTGAAAACCTTAGCTTAATCACTAAGAATAAACCTTAGAGATTGTAAAGCACAGGGCCCTCATTCTATAGACACTAGGGGTAAGAAGCTTTGTGTGTGTTAGCTAAAGAGTTTGTTGGTACAGTTCCCAACCTAACCTTAGCTACACATTTGGATTAAGAAGTCCCAAAGGAGAGGAAGCTCCTTTTCCTACTGGTCACTGACATTCAGAGAGGGAAAAAAATGAAGGTTATTTATGTCATGAACAATTCAGTTAGTTTGGGAATGTTGGTTTTGTTTGACACATACATGTTCAAATCACAGCTATTTGAATAAAGAGCACAAACTGCACAATTGATTGATTAGATTACAGCAGAACCTCTGCACGTTGACCACGCAAGGGACTGTAACAAACTGGTCAACATATGCGGATGGCCAACATAAGGAACTAGGCCTAATGTACATTGAGTACATGTGGTACATGTCCTATCTATGAAAATTAGGTGAACTTAGGTGAATATACCTTGAGTACATGTGGTATATGTCCTGTCTATGAAAATGAGGTGAACTTAAGGAGCTTATAAGCCCAGGCACTTGGGAGGCTGAGGCAGGAGCATGGCTTGAATCTAGGAGCTGGAGGTTGCTGTGAGCTAGGCTGATGCCATAGCACTCTAGCCTGGGCAGCAAGCAGATGAGACTATGTCTCAATAAATAAATAAATAAAAATAAATAAATAAATACCTAAACTTCTTCCTCCTATCTCAGGCTCAGCATCTGCTCTTCTGGAATAGCTTTCTCTATTCCACCCAGCCAGAATTTGGCACTTTCTGTATATACTCACCTGTCATATGCTTCTGAAAAAGCATTTACTGAAGGCAATTATGGTTGTTTGGAGATATCTTCCATTGTTAGTCCATCTCCTTGACAATAAGGTGCCTATCTTAGTCTTTCCTATGACCTTAGCACCTAGAAAGTATTTAGTAAATGCCTCAAAAATGAAGGAGCAAACTCCAAACTTTACAAGCACCCCATAGTACAGGGGTTATGAGACAAAGATAGGAGAGTTTTAGGAGGAAAACGTTCTGAGAGCCAGAAAAAAACAAAAAGACAGAGAGAGAGATAGACAAAGGAAAGAGAAACAGCAAACAGAAGAGTGGGATAGAACAATGCTCCAGGAAGGAGACACAAAATCAGAAGGAAGGAGCTCAGTGGCTTTCAGTAGGATCCCAGGAAAACAGATCAGACTCTACCATTCCTCAGAGTGGATTCCAGTTATCGCTTCCCTTAGAAGTGCTAATTAGAGAATTAGCCATTGTTCAGAGCTCTTTAGCCACTCTTTATCTTTCCCAGCTCCACTCTGAAGGGGACTTCAGGGGAACTAATTTTCTGTACTGCAGGCCAACAGTTAGAATACTATTATGAAAGCTGGATAAAACCAGACTTGGCTCCTTGAACTGGTTCACTGGTCCTTCTTTGTCTTTGGTTGAAAAGCAAGGTTCTGCACCTGCCTTTATTATTCATAGAACTGGATCTCATTCTTTCTACACAACCACTTCTGTCAGCAGTGAGAGGTACAGAGAGAGGCAGAGGAGAAAGGTGGTCTTTGGTCTCCCCCTCCCATTTACTAGGCTTTTAGTGTGTGCTAGACACCTCCTTCAGTGAGTTACATGCATTGCCTCACTTAATCCTTGCCTTTCAGGTAGGCATTTTTATCATTTCCATTTACAGATGAGAGAACTAAAGCTCAGAATAAATACTTGCCCTAAGTCAGCTGCCTGCTCCCCTCGTTAGAGTCTGTATTTGAAACCAGCGTGGTGTGACTCCAGAACCCATTCCATTTACCATGTTGTTGCTGCACTATTGCCTACCTGGAGACACAGCATCACTACTGGGTAAGGGATGATGCTGATGATGATATGAGGACACATGATACCTAAATTGTTATTATTGAGCATTTAATTTGTGCTCAACACTGTACTAAGCGTTCACATATGCTGTTTTACTAAAACCTTCCAGCAACCCAGGGAGATAGGTTTTAGGATTCATGTGTAGATGAGAAACTTGAGGCCTACTGAGATTTAGAAATTCATCCAAGGGTGCCTAGTGAGTTACACAGGGGCTAAACTTAGAATTAAAACAAAATCTCTCTGGCTCTAAAGATGATACTAAGGCTGGGGAGGGTTAAACCAGAGGATTTCTTCATTGACTGGAGTTAACTTTGATTTATAGAGCCTTCCTGGAGGAAGGGTTCTCCAGGGATCTTTGATTTACTCCTCTGCCTTTAGGTAAGTAAGCCATTATCATCTCCTTTTGATAGTTGCTACAGGGTCAGAGATTTGTAAGAGGGTGGTTCAAAGTCACTCAGATTGGATATTCAGAAATGTGTTTGACATCATTTCATGTCCTCCTAGATTGCTGGGTGGTTAAGAATGTCTGTTCCACCTCCCCATATTCTCTCAGCCTTTTTCCATTTTATTTTTCCACCTGGTGCCCAATGTCCATTTGCTATTCCTAAAGTCCGAGGGCCCTTATTACTGTTGCTATTCCTGTCTTTCTGAATCCCTTTCCCTCACTAGAATTTATCTAAGTCTCTGATGACCCTGTCAGGTGGCTGAAGTCAATTTGATCAAATTCATTTGGGTAAATGCTGTATTTTAAGTACTCAATGTAAATCCTGGACCAGTGCTGCAAGGGCAGCCTCAGAGATGTTTTTATGAAGTTGTCTTTTTCATTGGGCAAAGCACTTGACCTATAGATGAGGTGAGTCTCACCAGCATGTATGAGTTTAGAGACATCTTTCTTGGCAGGGGTTTAGTTGCCTTAATCTGCAAAATACGGGATGAGGATTTCTGCCTGGATGAAGGGGGTTGAGTCTGCTGCTCTCTTGAAGCATTAAGATCTGGCTAATTCCAGAAATCTAATCTGGGGAGGTAAAGGCTGTCAGGCAGCCAGCAAAATTAATGAGAAAATTGGGGTAAACACAATGTGTGTCTCATTGACTTAGATTGGGAGAAGGTGACTTGGTGCCAGGTTGCACAGTAAGGCTCTCCAGGGTATGTACACTTGGTGTACGTGCCTCTGTGAAGGCACTGCATGCTCCGAGCTAATGAATTCAAAGCCACGGATGAAGGCTTAGAACAGAATGCCTCTACCTAGATAGCTTCTGGACAACCTTTCATTTACTTGAATCACATCTTAGATCTGCCCTCTGTGATCAAATTAATGAGGAGTAGCACACACACACAGCCCCTTGGTGTGGGATAAAAAAGACATCATGCTCAATAGGAATGGTAAGAGGGAGAAAGCAATAAGTGATTGAAGAGCTTCTGTGATTCACTGCCTGGGCATGAGCTTTACAAAGGAGGGTTTCTTCTTTTCTCTGCATTGGGAAATGCAAACATCAGGAAGGAGAGAAAGTTGCCATTTGATTGAGCTCCTTGTGATGGGGAGATTATTTTACAAAGGATGTGTGTAGGACGAGCTGCCATTTCCTGACAACACATTTGCTTAAATCCATCAAATATTTTTATTCCTGATTTATTCCTTTGAGGGGAAATTTGCTTGGCAGAAAATAGGCACAAGATAGGCAGTACGGCTAGTCCATGCATCTGTGCTTGGAAAGTGGGAACAGAGAGTTGGGGACAGGTATAATTCAGGTGGGAGTTACCCAGATTGTCTTAATGACTCTAAAGCTTTCAGTGACCTGGAAAGTGAATTAAAAGAGCATAAACTACCCTTTTAATGAAGGAGAGGAATTCTATAATAACAGCATGCAAGGGTGCAAAATGCAATGTGCATAGGGAGAGACAGGTAATAAAATGAGTAAACTGGGTTGTGTACAAGCAAGTCAACAGGACAAACCAAAAGACAAACAGCCCTCAGGCTCAATGTCTGTCATAATAGAGAATGGTGGGGACTGTGGTTAACTGCAAAGCACTTAGCTTGTCAGGGATCTACCTCTGGCAAGTGGCTGAAAGCATGGGCTATCAAGTCAGAAACCTGGATTAGAATTCAAGTTTTCCCTTTTATTGGTTTTGTGATGACAGGCAAATCATTTAACTGAATACGGTGAAAATAGGAGGTCAAGAAATGAGAAGGATGATTCTTGTATTGGTCAGTATATGATAAAATATACTGTTGTGATTAACATCTCCTGTTTTGGGTTACACTGTGTCTCTCCAAACTCTTATATTGAATTTCTAATGCTCCAACACCTCACTGCATGGCCTTGTTTGGGAGTAAGGTTGTTGTAGATGTAATTGGTTAAAATGAGGTCATTGGGATGGGCCTTATCACATATGACTGGTATTCATATGAATTGAGGAAAACATCATGTGAAGATGATGGCAGAGATTGGGGTGATGTTTCTACAGGCCAACAAATGCAACTAGAAGGTTGGCAAGAGCATGGAACAGATTTTCTTTCACAGCCCTTAGAAGGAACCCTCCCTGCAGACACATTGGGTCTGAATATCTAAGCTGCAGAGCTGTGAGACAATAAATTTTTTATGTTAATACACCCAGTTTGTGATACTTTGTTATAGCATCTGTAACAAATGAATACATCTACTGAATCCCAACAATTTGGTTAAAACAAAAATTTGCTTCTTGTATATGCTACATGCCCATTTTGGGTTGGCAGGGGACTCTGCTATCATAGTCATTCAGGTGACCAAGTTGATGGAGTAGCCACCATTTCCACTTGAAGCCCCAAAGTAGCATGGAAAGAGAGACATGGATGGCATATTAGCTCTAAGACTAATGTTCATGTCATCTGGCCATGCCTAATGTCCAGAGGAAAGGAAGTGCAATTGTCCCATGGATCTGGAAGGAGACAAAAATCAGAGGGTGAGCACAAGTCCATGTCTATCACAATTAAGAACAGCTGCATAGAAAAAGAGGTTGGATAGAAATTTTAGGAGGAATTAAAGATGGCAGCCAAGTAACAGCTTCCCTGCAACTGGGCATGGTGAGTCTGGGGAGATAAGAATTCAGGCATCTCTGGCTGGTGGGATCTGCCTATAATCATCCCTTTGAGGATACAGGGAGTCAGCAAGGAACTTCTGGGCCCCAAGAGAAGGACAAAAACAGTGGAAAACTGGCAAGTGGTTGTGTGTATTCAATTGACCTAATCTTGCCGGCAACCGTAAGTACAAGCAGCAGTAACACTGCAAATCAGAAAGGCCTTACCTGTGAACTGTTTTGGTGTTTTTGGACTTGGCACTCAGTTGAACTGCCTTGGGGAGAGCTTGAGAAGAAGTGTGAAGAACTTTGGGCATTGTCTAGGGCCCCAGTCTGAGCTGCTGAGCTGGGCAGCAGGGAGCCATTGTAGAGAACTGCCCCAGCAAGCTCCACCCTCAGGGTCCCAGCATAAGGATCGGATGGGACCTAGTAACTTAGTGACTGAGCAGCCTAAAGGTGGGGACTGAGCTGCCTTACAGCCTTAACCCTTAGGGGCAGAGTGAGACAGTTTGGGCACACTGGAGACCTGGGCTGTTGCCCTGGGTAGAGTGCCATGGTGTCACAGCTCATACCAACCTCAAATTCCTGGGCTTGGCGCTGCCTGGACCTCCATAAGAGCTGCACCATGAACCCCGACCCACGACCCTCACCCACTAGGCCTCTGCATGCCCTGATCAGGAACTGCGGGAGCCGCGCAATCCTGCATCCTCCATCCTGTGTCCTCCAGGCCTCCACACTGGCCTGGTCCTCTGGCCAGGGATACTGGTAGCCATGTGCCCTCTGGAGCCCTCCCTGCCTCTGTGCAAAGCCCTTCTCCTAGCCAGAGACAGCTGAAGACTTGGGCTCTCTGTGCCAGAGTTACTGGGTGCCAGGCACTTCCAGAACTGTGCGCACCACCTACCACCCTGTTGCTGGATCTGGGTGTGTCACATGCTGGAGCTGCTTCCACAACCAGAACTCCCTAGGTAGAGCAGCCCCAGAGGAACTACACAGGGTCACTCCCTACAAAGATCCAGCAAAAATAGAGGGATCCCACTGGGATCTAATCTTGGAGAGACACCTCTCCAACTCTGAGATGGCCAGAGGCCATGGTGAAAAACAACCATGAGGCAAAATCAACAGAAAAGCTCTGGAAATATGAATAATCAGAGTAGATCAACTCCCCCAAGGATCAATGGGGCAGAAACAGCACAAGATCTCATGCACAAATAGCTGAGATGTCAGAAATTGAATTCAGAATCTGGATAGCAAATAAGATCGAATTAGAACTCCAAGCAGTAACCCGAAAGATATCTTAAGAATTCAACAAATTCAAAGACCAAATGACCAAAGATTATGACACACTGAGACAAGTTGTAGCCCTCAAAGATCTGAGAAACACAATAGAATCCCTCAGTAACAGAATGGAGCAAGCAGAAGAAAGGATTTCTGACATTGAAGACAAAGCTTTCGAATGCTCCCAAACTCTCAAAGAAGAGC
The DNA here is from genome assembly GCA_963574355.1 of Loris lydekkerianus. Taxonomy (NCBI): domain Eukaryota; kingdom Metazoa; phylum Chordata; class Mammalia; order Primates; family Lorisidae; genus Loris; species Loris lydekkerianus. The sequence goes on along the minus strand of CAUYPK010054222.1, from coordinate 972 downwards.
AATGGAGGTCAAAAACAGGGGATCACTCTCTCAGAGAACTCTGGGATAATTTGAAGAAAACCAATATTCGTCTAATAGGGATCCCCGAAAGTGATGAAGTGGCTTCACAAGGCACAGTCTCTTGTCCATGAGATTATGAAGGAGAACTTTCCAGATATGACAAGAGATTTTGAAATTCAGGTAGCAGACAGTTTCAGAACTCCAGCATGACTAAACCAAAATAAGACATACCCCAGACACATCATAATCAATTTCACTAAAGTTAATGTGAAGGAGAAAATTCTGAAAGCTGCCAGATGAAAGAAAACCATTACCTACAAGGGGAAAAATATTACAATAACTGAAGATCTCTCTGCTTAAACCTTTCAAGCTAGAAGACGATGGTCATAGACTTTTAATCTCCTAAAACAAAATAACTTTCAACCCGGGATCCTAAACCCAGCTAAACTGAGTTTCATTTATGACGGAGAAATTAAATACTTCAATGACATTCACATGTTGAAGAAATTTGCCACAACTAAACCAGCTCTCCAGGATATTCTCAGACCTATCCTCTATAAAGACCAGCGTAATCCTCCACCACAAAAGTAAACCCACCCAGAAATTTTTGATCAAACTCCAACTTCCACAGTTGCAAAAGGATTAAAAATGTCCACTAGACTCTCGAAAGGCTTATCAATATTCTCAATTAATGTGAATGATTTAAACTGCCCTCTAAATAGGCAGAGGTTGGCTGACTGAATACAAAAACTCAAGCCAGATATCTGCTGCATACAAGAATCACATCTTACATTAAAAGACAAATATAGATGCAAGGTGAAGGGATGGTTATCTATATTCCAGACAAATGGAAAGCAGAAAAAAGCAGGCATTGCAATTCTGTTTGCAGAAACAATAGGCATTAAACCAACCAAAATAATTAAGGATAAGGATGGACACTTCATATTTGTCAAAGGTAACACTCAATATGCT
>CAUYPK010054220.1:0-16870 GCA_963574355.1 Loris lydekkerianus | reverse complement strand
GGGTAAGACTGAAACTGCAAGAGCAGGCAACCTAAGATAGGGGCTATGTTTTTCCGCCATACAAAAAACAAAAGAGGGAATTGTTGGGCCCTGCCATGTGCCTGAGGCCTAGTGCAACTTCCCAAGCCTGACTAGAAGTAGACTCATTGAGCTACTTCCGCGTAGCAATGACTCAGCAAGGCCCGGCCTGAAACTGCTTCTACCTAGATACAGCCAATGTGGTACCATGCCACTGGCCCGACCCTGTCACGCACCTCTTCCTCCAACTTCTTTCCCTGCCCCTTCTCCACAATAAAAAAAAAATAATAATAAAATAAATAAATATATATAAAAAAAAAAGAAATGATAAAGGGGAAATAAAAACTGATCCCCCAGAGATACAAGAGATCATCTCTGAATACTACTAGAAACTCTACGCCCAGAAATTTGACAATGTGAAGGAAATGGATCAATATTTGGAATCACACCCTCTCCCTAGACTTAGCCAAGAAGAATTAGAGCTCCTGAACAATTTCAAGCACCGAGATTAAAGAAACAATAAGAAAGCTTCCAACAAAATAAATGCCCTGGTCCAGATGGCTTCACACCAGAATTCTATCAAACCTTCAAGGAAGAGATTATTCCTGTACTGAAGAAATTATTCCAAAAAGTCAAGGAGGAAGGAATCTTCCCCAACCTGTTCTACAAAGCAAACATCACCCTGATACCAAAACCAGGAAAAGACCCAATCATAAAGGAGAATTTCAGACAAGTATCACTCATGAATATAGATGCAAAAATTCTCAACAAAATTTTAGCTAATAGATTACAGTTTATTATCAAAAAAGTCATACATCATAATCAAGTAGGTTTCATCTCAGTGATGCAAGGCTGGTTTAACATATGCAAGTCCATAAACATTATCCACCATATTAACAGAAGCAAAAATAAAGACCATATGATCCTCTCAAAAGATGCAGAAAAAGCATTCGATAATCCAGCATCCTTTTCTAGTTAGAACACTGAAGAATATGGGCATAGGTGGCACATTTCTAAAACTGATTGAAGCTATCTATGACAAACCCACAGCTAATATTTTACTGAATGGAGTAAAACTAAAAGATTTTCCTCTTAGAACTGGAACCAGACAAGGTTGTCCTCTGTCACCTCTACTATTTGACATAGTGCTGGAAGTTCTAGCCAATACAATTAGGCAAGACAAGGAAATAAAGGGAATCCAAATAGGAGCAGAGGAGGTCAAACTCTCCCTCTTTGCTGACAACATGATCTTATACTTAGAGAATCCCAAAGACTCAACCACAATATACCTGGAAGTCATGAAAAAATACAGTAATGTTTCAGGATATAAAATCAATGTCCACAAGTCAGTAGCCTTTGCTATATGCCAATAGCATTCAAGATGAGAAGCTAATTAAGGACACAACTCCCTTCAAACTCCTTTCCTAGTTTCAAAGAAAATGAAATACCTAGGAATATACCTAACAAAGGAGGTGAAGGACCTCTATAAAGAAAATTATAAAATCCTCATAAAGGAAATAGCAGGGGATATTAACAAATGGAAGAACATACCAAGCTCATGGCTGGGTAGAATCAACATTGTTGAAATGTCTATACTTCCCAGAGCAATCTACCTATTCAATGCCATTCTATTAAAACACCAACATTGTACTTTCAATATTTGGAAAAAGTGATTCTGTGTTTTGTATGGAACCAGAAAAAACCCGTATAGCTAAAGCAGTTCTTAGTAATAAAAATAAAGCTGGAGACATCACCATACCAGATTTTAGGCTGTACTACAAAGCCATAGTGGTCAAGACAGCATGGTATTGGCACAAAAATAGAGACATAGACATTTGGAATTGAATAGAAAACCAGGAAATGATACTAACATCTTACAACCACCTAATCTTTGATAAACCAAACAAGAACATACCTTGGGGAAAAGACTTCCTATTCAATAAATGGTGTTGGGAGAACTGAATACTCACATGTAAAAGACTAAAACTGAACCCGCACCTTTCTCCACTCACAAAAATTGATTCAAGATGGATAAAGGACTTAAATTTTAGGCATGAAACAACAAAATTCCTCAAAGAAAGCATAGGAAAAACACTGGAAGATATAGGCCTGGGGAAAGACTTCATGAAGAAGACTGCCATGGCAATTGAAACAACAAAAATAAACAAATGGGACTTCATTAAACTGAAAAGCTTCTATACAGCTAAGGAGACGACAACCAAAGCAAATAGACAACCTACACTATGGGAAAGGATATTTGCATATTTTGAATCAGACAAAAACTTGATAACTAGGATCTAAATAGAGAACTCAAATTAATCCACACGAAAAAAGCCAACAATCCCATATATCAATGGGCAAGAGACATGAATAGAACCTTTTCTAAAGAAGACAGACGAATAGCTAACAATCATATGAAAAAATGTTCATCATCCCTATATATTAGAGAAATGCAAATCAAAACCATCCTGAGATACCATCTAACCTCAGTGAGAATGGCCCACATCACAAAATCTCAAAACTGCAGATGTTGGCATGGATATGGAGAGAAGGGAACACTTTTACACTGCTGGTGCGACTGCAAACTAGTACAACCTTTCTGGAAGGAAGTATGGAGAATCCTCAAAGCACTCAAGCTAGACCTCCTATTTGATCCTGCAATCCCATTATCGGACATCTACACAGAAGGAAAAAAAATCCTTTTATCATAAGGACACTTGCACTAGACTGTTTATTGCAGCTCAATTTACAATTGCCAAAATGTGGAAACAGCCTAAATACCCACCAATCCAGGAATGAATTAACAAGCTGTGGTATATGTACACCATGGAATACTACTCAGCCATTAAAAAAATGAAGACTTTACATTTTTTGTATTAACCTAGATGAAAGTGGAAGACATTATTCTTAGTAAAGCATCACAAGAATGGAGAAGCTTGAATCCTATTTACTCTATTTTGATATAAGGACAATTAATGACAATTAAGGACACAGTGGGAGTGGGGGAAGGGGAGAGCAGATAGAGAAAGAAGGAGGGAAGGGTGGGGAAAGGAAGAGCAGAGATAGGGAAGGAGGGAGGGGGGGCCTTGGTGTGTGCCACACCTTTTTGGGGCAAGACAGGATTGCAAGAGGGACTTTGCCTAACAAATGCAATCAGTGTAACCTGGCTTATTGTGCACTCAATGAATCCCCAACAACAACAACAACAACAATAAATTATTTTAATTAAAGTATTTTCTTACAAAGTGCAAAGAAAAAAAAAAGGCAAAGTGAGCTACCAAAACTGTATTGTCCATATTCATCCTATGATTTCACAAATGCATTTGCCATATATCTAATAGCAGAATGGGTCATGGCTGACTTCCTGGACCCTTAAAAATGATATGACTGCTCTATCATAGCTTGTTCTCATGCTCGGTGTTCAGGTATTAGGCTTACACTATTGCTATTCTTGTAGGTACGTGTTCCTGGACTGTTGAATTTCCAAACTGTGTTCTGAGTGTCTGTTCAGGTAGATGTAACTGAACATGGATGCCTGATGATCTGTAAATCTGGCTGAGCAGGACCTCCTTAAACAAACTCCATAGTTCCTGTGTATGTGTGGATAAAGGAGGTTGCTATGGAAAATCTTTGAGAATAAGATACACGTATCCTCAGCTTCTTGTCAGGTCATTTTGGATACACAAAGTGATGCAGGGCTGTTGTTGGGGCTACTCATTGATGTGTGAGCAATAGATCTACCCACAGCACAGGGAGTTGACAGGAGACTAACACCATCATTCTCGCTTTCAATCTGTTTCACCCATAAGCCATTTGTTTGCCTTTCCTCCTTTCTTCACCATCCTGGATTTGAATCTCTTGGATGTTGGTCTGTGATCACAAGGGCATGCAGTCACAGAATTCTTTCTGTAGCATTCATGTCCCTGATCTTTTAGTATTTCCTATTCACTTAGTTTATGCTAAACTTTTTAATCACTTCCATAGTTCAGAAGAATTGACAGTGATGTGTGTGTGATATTTAGTTTCCTCATTTTTCCTTGTAGCATTTACTGTAATTATAACCTCTTCTGTGTGTGGGATGAGGGAGTTTGATTGTACTGTTAAGATCTGTCTTCCTTCCTTGCCTATAAACGTCCTGATGTTAGGGAGTTTGTTTCTTTTGTTCACAAATGGATCATCACTACTGTGCATAGTGCCTCACTCATATGGATAACACATCAATTTTCAAATTAATATGTTCATTATATAATTAAAGTATATAATTCTCATTCCAGTGTGTAGATGAGTCGTTCTCAACAAACTTTTTTGCTACCTTAAGAAGTCCTAAGTTACAGAATTATTATGTAGTGTTATACAATTAAATTTGCAAACTCACCACTGTGAGCTTAGATTGGCAGCACTATACAAACAACTCAATAAGATTTCATAACTTCGGTATATCAGTCGACGTATGATGTGATAGTGTCTTTCTGAGCAGTACTCATTATTTTTGTTGAGTAAATGTGTGCCATATAATAACAGCTCTAATGGTCATTTCAGAAAAAGAGTTCCAAAATTGCTTCAAGGGGTGGACTAGACACTGGCGTTGATGCATAGCTTCCCAATGGGAGTACTTCAGAAATGTGGTATGTGGTACCTTTCCTTGGATGAGTTTGCAAACTTGTCAGACCTCTATATGTTGGGTGCTTTCTCAGAAATATTATGTTATGTAAGTTTCATAATAACAAGGGAGGTAATGTCACTATTTCTATTTTACAGAGGAGAAAATACAAAGTTTAATAAGATGAGTTAACTTGCTGAAACTGACACTAGAATATTGTGGTTATTTATTTATTTATTTTTGTTATAGTGGGGAGGCAATCTGGTCAATTACTCCTCGGAAAGAGGAGGCTCTGAGTCTACTTAGCAGGAAAGAGAATCATGATTAATTAACAGTGTCTGCCATGGGCAAGGTAAGGCTAGTGATGGCGTAAGTTTTTGATATTTGTTATCCTGACATAAATCCATGCTTTCTCCTGAGAAATCTCATTAGTTCAAGCTCTTCAGCAAGAACCTCATCCTGGTCTATGTGTGCTAAGGGTTGCTGGCCAGAGACTTTTATTAGCATATTATTGTTTTTGTGTCTCTAAAGCCTTCTAGCATAGAATATTTTTTGAGTGATTGATCATAGGCTATTCCCAGGTTTTACAGTGGCATCCATTGGGCGTTGAACCCAGCCTATTTCACACCTTTCAAGTTTTATCACATACCTTTGGTTTAGATTGCTTTAATAAAATTTACTCAAAAAGCTGAAAACTCAGAGCTATTGTTTTTAGTTTTTTTGTTGCTTATATTTTATAGTGGAATTTGAAATTATATGCGTAGATTTATTTCATAGTTAAGACAAAAGGAATGATTTGCTAGTACTGCAGAGTGCTAAAAGGAAAGATTATCACAGATGCACATTTATAGGAACAGCTTTGAAAAAATATGACTTCCGGTCATACTGCAGATGAATGAGAGTGGAAAAATACAGCCTATGAATTTGAGTAATAAAATGTGGGAATGAAATGCTTTCTTCCTGTTCTACCTTTCCCCTATCCCTCTTCACTGGATAACTTCTCCATAGTTGTCTGTTTTTCATATTCTCTTAGAGGATGATTTTTGTGACTCTTTTAGACTGAGTGGCAGGTTTCTCTCACAGGGGCTCACCATTCCCTGCGTCTGCCATGGCACTTGCACTCACGCTAACCAGGTTTGCTTGTCTATTTCACATACGAGACATGAGTTTGAAAGCAGGAGACTATTTCTTCACTTATTGCTGTATTTCTAGTTCTGAATACAGTACGTGGCACGTAATAGACAGTTCATTAAGTTCAGAAAGGCTTCATTAACCAAGACGATGGCAAGTGGGGATATCCAGAGACTTGTACTTCATTTTAAGCTTCGCACAAGTATTTCCTATGAATATGAGTCTTTCATTCTATTTGTGTCTCAATTTTTCCATACATAACATGGAGGTAATACAGAATTCCCTTACCTATAATAAGAGCTTTAATCTGGAAAAAACCTTGTAGAAGATACTCACTGATGAGAAATTAAAGGCCAATTAACTGAAAAAAGGTCAGTGAAGCAATGTCTTGGGATGAGTCTGTAAAATAATTAATGCTTTCTTTGTATTTTACTAAGATAAAACATTAAACTCATCATTTTAAAACCAATAGGCTATCAGTGTGATTTTATGCATATAATATGAACAATAATTAGTGTTTTACAATTAATTTCTATTTACCTTTCCTCGCTTGCCTGATCTCTTTTCCTACAGTTTTAGTCAGATTCATAAAATTGCTTTCTCTGCAAATAAGCTGCTTATTAAAAAGTATTTTCATCCTGTGTGTTCAAAGCTTTTCTCATTTTATGACTCAGAGTTTTATGTAACTACTTTCTAGGCCCACTGTATTCCTTCTGTGTTCCCATATACCTTTGATTTTCTTTTCCTTTGAGATGTTTCTAAGGCCTGGGTTACATTACCTTTCCCAAGGCTGGTTACAAAATTGTATAGATTCTCTGCCAGAGTTTTTTTTTTTTTTTTTTTTCCTTTTGTTTCTTTTTCCAAGAAAACATAATATTTTAGGTATTCCTCAAATGAGCTATGAGTATACATTTAACTAACTAGAATGATCCACATTTATTAGAGAAAGACAATAAAGGAACAAAGTGATACACGTGATAGTGTACTGGCCAAATGCTCAGTCTCTGCAACTCTACCCCGCTAGGCATTACGCTATGCACTATACATTTATCACTTTCTTTAAGACCTATAATATCCTTACAAGGTTAAAGAACATTATTTTATCTATCATCAGTTAATAAAACTGACTTAGGGTTGGAATCACACAGGTGAATTGTAGACACAGAAAAACAGACGAAATGTAAAAGAATCGGCCAAAATATAGAAATCAGATGTGCAGAGAAATAACTCCACAGCATAGTAATCCAACGTCACAAGAGAATTACGTCGTCTCTGGAAATTACTGCTGAGAGTTCCGATGGGAAATCAGTAAGAGATTTAGGAGGGAAGATGATAATACCTGCCTGCCCACATCTTAAGGCTTAGTCTGAGGATCACATAAAATAATATGTGATTTGAACAGTGAGAAAAAAAAGGAAAAGAGAAGTGTATACATAAAACAATAGTGACTTAACATCTGCTCCATTGCCTGTGTGTTTTATTAGATTGTCTTATGTTCTTCTGGGTGAAAGCCAGACTATTTTATCTTTTCTACCCTGTCTGTATACATGTATACCACCCCAAGTAAATGATAGTATGCTGTCTTAAATTGCTTGTAAGTACAAGGCAGCAGAAAATGCTCTGTGAATTTTTCTCTTCAATTAATGTGATTTTGAAGAGCTGTCAAAATAGGAAACATTTATCAGCTTCCTATTACTCATATTACACTCTATGAAGGGCTTACCAAGTAGGTTATAATGTATGGGTAAGTGTGGCCTTATAATGTTTTACGTTCTTAGGAGGAAATGTGATGGTTTGTTTTGGTTAAGCTATGTTTATCAAAAGCTGGAATCAATGAAACCACATTACTTGCTTCAATGTGGCCATATGAGAGTGGTTTCTGACCATGAGGCCATTGTTTTGGCCACACTACCACATCATCATTATGAAGAACATAGGCACATTTTTCATTACATGGTTTCTGGCAAAACAAAAACTGGTTTTTGTTCTCTTTAGGGATCTGTCTTGAGAAGTTCTATAGGGAGAGGAGCTTTCAGCACTTTTCCTCCCTGGAATAAGTACTGTTTACAAGAATAAATATACTACATTTTTTACTCATCTGGTAGGAAAAATAGTATAAGTTAATGATAATTGAGTAATTGGAAGAGTAAGAATGCATTTTATAATTTATCAATGTGTGAGCCCTGGCATCTCATTTTTAAAAATGTTCTTTTTGGCATTAACTGAAGCAATGCCATCAAACTCATCATTTGAAAAGGCCCAGTGCACAAAAATTTTTCATTGCATTTTAGAGATTTCAGAAAGAATCCCACCAGTCTCAGTTCCTGCCTTATTGCCTGCAGCATCATTTCCAGGAAAAACACTAGCTTCACAGAAAGAACAGAGGTTGAGCCTTTCTTCACTACCAACTGTGTGATCCTGAGCACAGGCATTTTCAACTTTCAACTTCAGTTTTCTGTAAAGTGGAGCTCATGACTCCAACCTTTTTTTAGGCATCAGGAGGATTAGCTGGTAATATACAAAATTCCTATTATGATGGGTGACAGCTACTCAGTGCATGGGGATTTGTTTCTTTTCTTCCATTCTGTATTCTTTTCTTTAGCAAATATTTAAAGAGTGTCTACTATGTTCAAGGAGCTTGGTGTTCCTAAGTGAACAGATTCTATAAAAAAATCTCATGTCTGTTGGCTTATATACTAGCTAGGGGACTGACAATGATAATATCATTAGCAAAAATAAATTAGTACATAAACAATATACAGTATTAAAGGGTTATATAAGAAGTAGAGAAAAGTAAAGGTAGAACTGGATAAGATGGGTTAGTTTGCAGTATTAAACAGGTTGCTCAGGGTAGACATTTGAACAAGGACTTGAAGAAGAGAAGAATAATAGGGTGTAGGTATGTGGGGAGAATCCTTCCAGGTAAAGAGAATAGCTAGGGAAGTGACCCTAGGATAAGAACTTTCCTGATGTTTTAATGAAAGAGCAAAAGGACTCATGTGTTGGGTGAGGGACAAGATAAAGTGAAGGAGAAAGGCCAGAGACATGTCTAAGGACCAGATCCAGAGAACCTGAACTTGTATGAGATGGGAACCACTATAGATTCTTACACAATGGAGTAATATAATCCGGCTTACTTTTAAAAAAGATATCTCTTCCCAGGTGTTTAGAAGAGACTGGGGCCAATGGGTGGGGCCACATCTATGGTGCATCTTAGAATGGGTACAGGTGATTGCACTAATGTACACAGCTATGATTTAACAACAAAGAAAAAAAAGAAGAAGAGGCTGTATGCAGGGAAGGGGGGGCAAGGGTGGGATCAGAGAGACTAGGTAGGAGGCTGCTTCAGTAATAAAGGTGATTATAGTGATTGCTAGGCACTAACAGTGGAGGAAATGAGAAGTGATAGATTTATGAATTTGAAAAACAAGCCAGTGGGATTTCCTGACTGACTAAAGATATGAGAGAAGTCAGAAGATGACTTCAAAGATATTGGCTTGACCTACCACAAGAATGGGTTTGCCAGCAGGAAAAATATAGAATAGTAAGGATAGAGCAGCCTGGGGTATCAGGAAGGCAAAGATCTAGATTTCAGTTTTGGGAATGTGGCGGTTGAGTTATCCATTAGATATTTAGATAAATCTGTCAATCTGTCAAGTAGGCAGTGGAATATAGATTTTGGGAGATTAGGTGAGATATCTGGACAACAAATTTAATTTCAGAAATCTTAAGTGTATAGGTGGTAGGTAATAACATGAAACCAGGCATTAGCACCAATGAAGGAAGTTTAGATACAAAAGATGATTAAGACTGAGAGCTCTGGGGTCTCTAACACTCTATTCTCAGCTTTACTTCAAATACATAATTGAATATAAATACAAAATATTGAATGCGTTAAATGTTAGATCCCACTTACATTGGGAAAGTTTTTTTTTTTTTTTTTTTTTCTTGCCAGTGAGGAAAATATAAAAAGTCTGTAATGAAGACATCAGTGAAACCAGAAACCACTTTTTTCTTTAATGATAAAATCAAAACCCACAGCAGACGCCTTTTAGTATTGTCATGGCTCATGGATATCTACCTGAAATTTCTGGGTCACCATTAACCTTGTATAATCCATTCGTTTAGAATCAGAAGACTTAAGAAAATAATCTAAGTGAGGTTAGAAGAGATGTTTATAATGATTTTAGTTCAGCAAATAAAAATTAATCCCCTACTTTGTACCATTGATTGGGCTACTTTGTCATTGACTTAAAGGATCTTTCAAATGTAGAAGACATTTAATTTTTTCCAATTTTCTCATTCATTCATTCTTAAATCAATTCATCCATTGCTTTATCTCACTTCTCATCACTATATTTTTAAAAACTGTGTTAACGGTAGAGTGGCACAAGGTAACATACTTGAACAGTTAAATGAGTACTAAACTATTGAATGGTATTTAATCTCCTCAATAATTTTATGAACTACATACTACTATTACTTACATCTTATGGAAGAGGAAGTTAAAGCTCAGAGAAAGAAATTCATTTGCTTCAAGTCACACAATGAGTTATTTGTGGAACGTGGATTTGAACACGGATTTATCTGACTCCAAAGACTTTTGATTTAAAACACTATTCCATTAGAAGATAATAAAGATGAATTATTGCAGACATGTCCTGCACACAGACAAAATTCTCAGCTGCGTTTCCTATACCACGTTGGTAATAAATTCAACTTACTGAGATTGTATTGGTGAGTGTATGTATAGCGGACTTAACAAGGGAAATCTAGAAAGTGCTTGGGGACCTGGGATCCTATTGTTAAACAAAGCAGTTACTTTCTTTTGCAGCTGGTCACCATTATGATGTTTGGGATTTAGGAAAGTAGGCCTCCCATAATACAAGTCTTGATAGAAAGTGAATCTGAAATAGTGATGTACTTGCCTCTGAATAGCTTTGTTACATTGAAAGAATTATTTCAGACACACATGTATTCCTTAGCTACAACATGTACAATTCCTCACAGTCTTTTCTTTCTACCTGAAAACCCCTCTTCTTATTATGTGGTTAGCTCCTCATTTTCACGTGTTGATTCTTTTTCCTCCTAGAAGGTACCTCTGAACTTTCCAGACCTGGTGAATTTTCTCTCTTCAAAGTCCCTGTAATAATCAGTGCTCACTCCCATGCTAGCATTTTCTTTCCTTCCTTTTGTTTCTGGCTTCACTCCCTTTTATTCTTCCATGATTAGACAAACATTAAATCAATCCTACTCTATGCCAGGCAGACTTAACATATTGAAATTTCCTCTGGGATACTTGAAGGTAAGAATTAGGGCTCCATCATCACTGTGTGCTCAGTACCTGGTTCTGTGTTTGGCAGCTAACTGGAACTCAATTAAAACGTATTAATAAGTAATTCTATTTTTTTGTGCCACCCCTGAATTTGGTGTGTTTATATTATGATATGTATAATATCTATACTATTAATGCAATTACTTAAATCAACCTTCTGCTGCTATGGATATAAGATTCCATATAAATGCAACATCAGGCACCTTCCACTTATATTGATATCAACAGAACTTAGTACAGTGTTTAAAACAGGGTAGAAACTTAATAAAATAGTTTTTGCTGAATAAATGAATGAATAAATGAATGATGGGATAAAGAGCTGTTACCGCATATGTTCCTATTCAGATTCTAACCTAACCTAGAAACCAAGAAGCTGGGTAGCACCATTCTGAAAATTTGTTCCATTTTTAATATTAACTACAGCCATTTATTACAACTGTAAGAACAAAAATAAACATCTTTAATTTAAACTCATAACATATTTCCTCTAAAAAAATCAAAAGCACATAATATTTAAAAGTGGCAAGGATTTCCCACCCTTTCCTCGTCTAAATTTAATTATAATAATCAAATAGCCAGCATATTTTAAGCACATTTGGGATGAAAAATATCAGAGCAGCCTAGAGATAATTAACATGTGAGCAGCTTGAAGCTGAATTTTTCGTCTGTCTATAATTTCCTGAAAACATGAGGCTCCAAAATGCAATTGTAGAGAAGAGCAGGTGGCATAGCATAAAACCCCAGACTCATAGCACCTGGGATTGATTTTCTACCTGTTTTGTGATCTTGAGCTGTTTACAGAATTTTCCTGAGTTTTAGTTAATTCAACTGTAAAAGAATATCACCTGTCATGTAGGATTCAAAAGCATAATGCTTAAGATATGATTTTGGGTGATGAGATGCGTCCACATGTTTTTTATTTCATGTATTTATTTATTAAAAAGCAAAAAAAAAAAAAAAATGTACCAAGAAAAGTAGTACAAGCTGAAGAACACAAATGAAATGAAAATTTGTGAGAAGAGAATCACTCAAATGCTGGAGTTATAAGACCTGTCAGCGGCTCTGCCCTCCTGGAGCTCATCCTCTTCCCCCGTCCAGATTCCCACCAAGTCGCCTTTGTGTCTCCCTGGAGCTTTTTTCCCTCTTAAGTGAAGATATAAAAGTTCCAACCTCCAAAGTAATTAGGTAACTCAGGGAACCAAAACACTTCCGAGAGAATGTCCCTATTGACATAAAGATGTTGACACGCACTGCCTTCCTTCCCCTTTACAGTTTTGTACTTAAAATAAATAAGATACATTTATTTATAAGTGAAAAGCAGGAAATAATCCTTACTTCCTGTCTAAGGCTTCCTATTGAGTTAATTCTTGAAAGACACATTTGTTTTTGCTTTTTCCTTATACTTGGATTTATTGGAAGGTTGCCAGCGCCTGACAAAAGTACCTGGAAGTCTTTCTGTGGCTTTGGACTAGGGAGCTACGAACCAATAGGGTTTTTGCTACTTATATCTTATCCTAAATTCTTTGATAGAAAACAAATTAAAGATTCTTTCTAGGACAGTTTTAGCAGCTATCTGGCAGGGGATGGTGTCCCAGAAAAAGTGTCTTGGCAAAGGCTTTTAGAGAATTCTGAGTGTCTAGCCCAAATTGCTGCTTTTCACTATTTTTTCTGCTTCCTCTCTCAAACCAGACTGCATTGTAGCTACCTTCTTCTCAGAGAATTAATTAGCTAGTTCTACTGATTTTAATTCCTAATCGAAACTCTTTGTTGCTTTTTACTCACACTACATTATCTGAGTCCAAACCACCAATAGATTCACATTGATTTTTTGCAAAATTTTCCTTCTGGTGGTTTTTTTCTTAACCTCTTTTTAAAATTCACACTTTAATCTTTTATTTTTAAATCTTATCTTTTAGAATAACACGCTTAAGTAGCTCGAATAGTATGAGATATTTTAAATTATAGAAATTTTAAGCACGCAGTGATGTATAGACCAAATGTACAAAAGATTTGAGTTTAACAAGTGTTACTTGTCTTATTTGTGTAACGTTGCCCCATGTGCACACACACACACACCACACATGTAACTCCCATCCAGCTCCCTTTTCTCTCTCATCATATGATATTGCTATTTTGAAATCAGTATCCTTCCTTTTCATGTTTTTAAACAATACCTGCCCTTTACAACAGGACCATGTGAATGATATTTATATTGGCCCATTACAATTGCATTTCCTTTCTTATGTAATTTTTGGCTATTCTTGGAGATAATTACCTTATTTAGATCTATTCTGCCCACTAGAATATAAATACCACCTTATTTAGAACTGTTCTGCCCACTAAAATATAAATACCATAGGAGCAAGGAATTTTATCTGCATTGTTTATAGAAATATTTTCAGCATTTACATTTCTTATGATGGGGTTTATAACACTCTACCTCAAAATCTACCTTGGCATATTGAATATTTTAAGCTAAAAAAGGTTGAGGAAGGGCAGGTGCAAGAAGAACTTTCTGACCTCCCCTACCCTTCTCCCCGAAGCAGGTCACAAAGCCTTCCTGGGAGAGGTGCCCTCCCTCCACCCGGAGGACAGGTGCACACTTCTCTCAGAAGGGCATCCAAAGGAACAGGCCTTACTAAATTTACCCTTTTACTTAAGTCCTTTGTCCTCTCACATTTCTCTACAACTCTCCATTTTTCATCAAACCTAGTGTAAAACACCCAGGCTTAACTGCTTCTTTTGGTCTTCATTTCCTTATCAAGGCTTCTGTGTCACATAAAACATACTAAATAAATATATATGCTTTTCTCTTGTCACTTTATCTTTTGTTACAGGTGCTCCAGCCCATAAATCTAAGATAAGTGGAAGGAAAAGGAATTTTTCCTTCCCTATACACAGGGCAGAGAAAATGCTAGATATGTATTTAATGAATGGCTGGATGGCAGAATGAATAAATGGTTTTTAGTTTTCTTGAGAATAAATTTTAAATTTTTTACCATGGCTTTCAAAGCCCTCCAAAAGTTGGTTTTTGCCTACTTTCTCATTTCTGCCTTACACTCCCAGTTCCTTTTCAGTTCCTGTGTACTATGTCCCAAACACGCTTCTCTTCCATTTTGGTTTGGCCAATTCCCATCTTTCCTTTATTCTCATGTCCCCCATTCACGGAAGAAGCAACTTGAAATATGACCTGAGTTTGCTTCTGGTGATACCATTCTGGTCTTCTCTGTTGTTAAGACTTAGAAACATCTTGTTATTACTTGTTAATATTGGGAACTATAATCTTCTTGAGGGCAGGAATCCTGATTGTCATGCTCACTCCAACTGTAGGTATCTCATAATTATTAGATAAGGAATAGCTACTTGCTGTCCTCAATAAAAATAAGTTGAATTGGGGACATTGTCTGTGTCCTGCCCTCATCCTCCATTTGTAATCTTATTTTTTCCCCCCTGTCTTCTTGGTTTTCATATTAGATTACCTTTCTCTTTCTTTCTAACTCCTGGTTACTGGTGCCTGACAATTTATGACTTCTATTGAGAATATGGCTAGTGTCAAAATTATTTTAATGACTTTATCTATCAAAATATACTCCCATAATATATATCAAAGAGGAAGTGTTGCAGATGCCAATTAAAGGTTGACTCTCACATGATATCCATGGGGAGACCTTTCCAGGTTTGGAAAATTTCCTCACCATCCCCCTTCCCCCACCACACACATACACACATATACCCCATGTATGTATGTAGCCAGAGATAAATGATTTAATTCTTTTGTTTGAAAATCTCCTCTGTTTCCACACTGTTTTTTGGATAAAGTCCAAACTTCTTAGTTAAAGGCCATCTTCAATGGCTGGCCCTAACATCTGCTTTAATACTTATTTGTAACACGCTCTGTCATTTCACTGTGGGTTGACATGTGTTTGCTGTGTGCCTCCTCTGTGTCAGGCACTGTGTTAGTAGCTTGTAATATACATATGGTTAAGAGATATCTCTGTCCTTGAGAAACTACTAATTCAGTAGGAGAGACAGATAAGAATATAGCTTATTAAAATTTAATCAGAAAAAATGATTTAAAGGGGGAAGTAGAATTTTCTTTAGAAATACTGAAAAGGAGACTCAGCAGTCTAGTCAGAGGAGGTTTCGTAGAGAAGGTGACAGACTGAGGAAGGTTGAGTAGGAGTTATTCAATTAAAGACACAGGGGTAACCACAGTGCAGGCAGTGAAGACACTATACTTACAGACAGGGAGGAGTATAACAGCCTTGTGTGTATTTAAGAATTATAAGCAGTCCTTGAGACTAGAATGTAAAATGAGTGGTTGGAAAGGGGTGGGTTATCAAGACAAGAAAAATTATAGGAAGGTAGGAGAAAGAGGGGATATTTTTATAGGTCATATTGAAAAGCTTAGGATATATCCTACACAAATAAAAAACCATTGATAAGTGATGAATGATGGGTACAGAATATGGTACCCCCAAATATGGCTCCTTGGTATTTGAAACAATACAAGAAGCAGGAAGGACTCTCTCACTTTCCCCTTGTCCTTCTCTTGTGAAATAGTCATAAAACCTCCCTTGAAACCTTCCTCTCTCTATCCAGAGAAAAGGAACATCCTTAACACTAAAGACTCAAGGTTACCAAGAGGACTCTGAACAGAGAACAGGCAGTTCTTGCTGAGTTTCCCCAGCTGGCTGCCGTTAGATCAGACCTTTGTATTCAATCATACTTATCCATGACTATCCACTTAGCATAAAGGTACACAGATTTTCCTGTTTCGTTGGGTCTTCATTTCCTCATGAAGGCTCCCTTCTCATATAAAACTTACCTTGAATAAATATGTATGCTTTTGTCTTGTTAACATGCTTTTGTTTTAGAGGCTTTAGTCATGAACCTAAGATACAAAGGAAAGACATTTCTTTTCCCCTATGTAAGCAACGAAGTAAAAGAAACAAATCTATATACTGGATATATTGTCCAGTAGGCTAATGAGATGTCGACTTGGAGGGGTATGGCACAAATCTGGGAGCAGAGAAATGAGGTGAGATGTTACTGCAGTAGTCAAACATGAGGCAATAGGAACCTAGTTAAGGAAAGAGTCGTACAAATGGAGAGGAGGGGAGACAGTTAAGAATATTTAGCAATTCAAGGCCCTGCGGTGGTTCACTAATCCTCTAATCCTCGCACTCTCTGAGGCTGAGGTGGGTGGATTGCTTGAGTTCAGGAGTTTGAGACCACTCTGGGCAAGAGTGAGACCCTGTCTCTACCCAAAACAGATTAAAAACTAGTCCAGCAGTGTAATGGGTGCCTGTAGTCCCAGCTATGGTGGAGGCTGAGGCAAGAGGATCTACTGAGCCCAAGAGATTGAGGTTGCTGTGAGCTATGATGACATTGCACTCTCCCCAGGGTGACAGAGTAAGACTTTGTCTCAAAAAAAGAAAAAAAGAAAAAAAAAAAAAAGAATAGTTAGAAATTGAAAAAAAGCGGGCTTACTAAATCATTGGATATGGGCCATATGCACCCATAGAATAGAAAAGCAGGTCTATACTTAGTACAGAGGCAGAATAATAAAACTATGAGTTGGACATGATAGACTGAAGTACCTATGGAATAACCAAGTGGAGATTTTCAGCAGTAGTTAGCTTGCAGGGGTGGCGAACACGCGGCTAGAGCTGCATGCGGCTCCCGGCCAAAATGAATTTCGGCTCTTTGCCTCTTATCATTATTTTGTATACTGTGGCTCTTTGCCAAGTTTGGATTTTGTTATGCTGCTTCTGAGGAGGGAC
>CAUYPK010054219.1:0-14341 GCA_963574355.1 Loris lydekkerianus | reverse complement strand
TGGGGGACAGGCCTCCAGACCTCTGAGTGAGAGTGGGGAGAGTGCTGGGAGCTCAGAGTTGCAGGTAGAGAGTATATACAGTTTTATACAGTTTTATGCCTGGCAGGAGAATGCCAAGGCTCCCTAGTAGGGGAGGCAGGTCCAGTTTTTAGAGGGTCTCTCCCGTGGAGTGTAGTGGGAGAACCTTTGAACTCTGCCTGTTTGTTGGTGGGGCACTCCAAGCTGTTCTCATGGGGGAGGGGACTCCTGTTCGCTTGGTGATGGATTTTAAACCTTTTGTTTGTATCCTTGTGGTCGCAGCTCGCCTCAGCGGGGTTTATGTGCGTTCTTCATCCTTCTCTCTTGGTACAGCTCAAATCTACCAGGTTACTTGCTAAATTTTTGTCCTTTAACACTCCTTCTGGATGGGAGCCTCTGTGGAAAGCTGGTTTCAGTCAGCCATCTTGTCTCTGCCCCCTGGTTTGTTACTTTTCTAAGTTGCTTGAAGTGTTTGTTTGAAATCTTTCTACTTTTTTTTTGATGTTAATGTATATTACTATAAACTTTCTTTTTAGCATTGTTGTTACTGTATCCCACAGGTTTGTAATGTTTCCATTTTCCATTTGTTTAAAAAATTTTTAAATTTCCATCTGTAGTTCATTGCCATAGTGGTTGTTCAGGAGTATGTTATTTAGTTAACATGTTTTCAGCATTCTTCTTGGTATTAATTTCTAGTTTTATTCTATTGTGGCCTGAGAAGATACTTGATATGATTTTGATTTTTGAAAACTTTGTTGAGTGTTGTTTTGTGTCCTAACATATGGTCTATCCTGGAGATTGTTAATGGGCTGATGAAAAGAATCTATGGTCTGTAATTGTTTAATAAAATGTTCTGTAAATGCTAGGTCAATTTGAAATATATTCCAATTTGAACATAATGTTTCTTTGTTGATTTTCTATCTAGATGATCTGTCTAATCCAGGAAGTGGTGGTTAAAAGTCCTCCACTGTTATTGTATTAGAATCTATCTCTTTAGATCTAGTAATATTAGCTCTAAGAATTGAGGTGTTCCAGTGTTGGGTAATATATAGAATTGGTATGTCCTTGTGCTGGACTGAACCCTCTCATCATTAACCATCTCATGATGACCTTTGTCTTTTCTTTTTTTTTAAATTGTTTTTGACATAACATCTGTTTTATCTGATGTAAGTATAGCTATTCCTGCTCACTTGTGGTTTCAGTATCTTTTTCCACCCCTGTACTTTGAGCCTTTAATTCTTTACAGGTAAAGTGCATTTCTTATAGACTGCATCTACTTGGATCATGTTTTATTCCCCCTCATTCAGCCAATCTGCATCTTTTAAGTGAAGTATTTAATCCATTTATAGTCAAGGTTATTGTTGACATGTGATGTTTTATGCCGATTGTAGTGCTGATTTTCTGGTTGTTTTGTATGTTCATTTTTTTTTTTTCCTACTCATACTGTTTGTCATATGGTTTGGTTGTTTTTTTGTAGTAGTACGATGTAAGTCCTTTCTCTTTCTTGTTTGTGTGTTTGGATATGTTAAATTATCCTTCTATAGTAGTTTTCTTTATCTATCTTTGCATGTTCTGTTACTTCTGCTTAATGAAAGCTGTTGCTGTGTTATTGGAATTTTCCATAACTGTTACATCATAAATTGAAGCATTTGGCATCTTAATGTCCTTCTTTGTCCCCTTTTTTGGTCTGAATTCTGCCTTATCAGATATCAAAATGGGGCCTTTTTCTTTTTCAGGAAGTTTTTCTTTAGAGAAATCAGTATTCTGTTGTATTACTTTGGTTTGTTTTTGTTTTTGAGACAGTCTCATTATGTCACACTTGCTGGAGTGCAGTGGCATCCCTTACAGCTCATAGCAACCTTAAACTCTTCGGCTTAGGTGATTTTCTTGCCTCAGCCGCTCAAGTAGCTGAGACTACAGGTGCTCACCACAACACCTGACTATATATATATATATATATATATGTATGTGGCCAGGCTGTAACTACTGTGCCAAGATGTATTGCATTGGTTTTTCTTCTGTAGGAATTCATATTTTACATACGTTGGATCTTTTTTTTATTGAGACAGAATCTCACTGTGTCACCCTCAATAGAATGCCATGGTGTCACAGCTCACAGCAACCTCAAAGTCTTGGACTTAAGCGATTCTCTTACCTTAGCCTCCCAAGTAGCTGGGACTATGGGCACCTGCCACAATGCCTGGCTATTTTTTTGTTGTTGCAGTTGTTTAGCTGTCCTGGGCTGGGTTCGAACCCGCCACTCTTGGTGTATGTGGCTGGCACTCTAACCACTGTGTTACGGGCAGTAAGCCCATATGTTGGATCTTTGCCTATTGTATTTCTAGTAGTTGTTCTTGAATCTTTTTTCTCTCTTTGATTATATTTTTTCAGTTTTTCCTCCTTTAACTTCTCTTTAACTATTATAAATCATTGTGTTTACTTGGTCATGTGATCCTTCGAAGTTAATTTTCATTTCTGAATTTTTTAATATCTCTAAGTATTTTCTTACTCTTAATTCTCTAAAAAATGTTTTCTAATCACCTCATTTGAGTTTCTATAATCCTGAATTATGTTATTCTTTCATAAAATCTATCTTTATATTAAGCATATTTCAAGATACTAGGATCGATTTTCATCTATTTGTGGGCATGTCTTTCTGGAGTGCTTTCATTATTATTATGGAAATTTTTCTCTTTATTGTGTCTTTTAAAAATAACTTTCTATGGAATTTGATAGTAATCCTTAACTGTTATTCATTTTTATGGGAAACTAGTTTTTCTATACTTTTAAGAGAGTAGAGTAGGTCTAGAAAGCTTTTTTTACCTTCCATGTGTCTGAAGCTCCTGAGTCTATTGTGTTCATCAAGGACACAATGGTCTTCTATTTTCCTCCCTTTCATTAATACTTTATTTTTCCTTTGACCCTATTGTGCCTGTTATGGTCAATTGTTTCCCTTCATTTAGGAATTCACTGATAAGAATTACTTTGATTTGTTAATTTTAAGCATACATAGGACTCAGAATCTAGACCATTTCAACACCTCCATACCTTTCCACAGTTTCCTTATATCCACAAATGGAAATCTACAGAGTCTCTTCAATTTTCTGCTGCTTTTATGAGAATGCCCTTGGAAGCCCTTCCAGTTAAGTACTTGAATTCTCCATCTCTCCAGGCCATAAGATGTCCCTTTACTTTCATTCAGCTTTTCCTCTGAAGGTGTTATTACTGTAGTACAATATTGTTTCTACATTATTGTTTCACAGCTGTACTACCTGGCACTGTCTCTGAAGAGGGCTGTGTCTGGCTGGTTTGGCTGGGTGCTAAAAGCCAGAGGTGAAAGGTACTTGGGCTTGTCCCTTCCTCCTCCTGTACTGGGTCAATGAAAAAACAGTGTAATGGTATTTCAATGTTGTCTTCAATGTTCCTATGTCATCCCCCTTTATTACATACTTTTCATGTCTCTTCAAAGTGCCAGATTGGAGTCAAGCTCAACAGGGTCTTCTTTCACAGCTGGTTTCTACTGTATCAGTTTCTTTGGTTGAAGTTTTCTTAGATAGTAGGTAGGGGGACAGTGGAAATCTTGGTCAACCATTTATACCTATCACTAATTAGTTGTCCAGGCATTTGGCTACCTTAAGAGATTTATGCCACCTACCTGAGCTTCACTGAATTTCTTCTCATTGACATTTAGAGCATTTTATAGAAATCACATTTCATCAATACCTACTATGGGCCTTCTAGATATCATGAAGTTTTTAGTCAGCCTTTAGCCATTACTGATTTCTCCCTAGTCATTTACTTTTGGGGTTTATAAGAATATGTTGTCACTAAGTTTGTGTTAGATGCTATCTGTGGATTTTGAGACTCACTATCTTAGTTGCTTGTTCTATTATGAAGGATTTCAGGGAAATTCAAATACTACAATGATGTTATCTATTCAGAATTCTTTGGCAGTACTGATTTGAGTAAAAACAGGGAACCACCCAAGCACTCACCAACAGGACACTGGTTAAACAAATTATAATATATTTATACAAGTGAATATCATCATTGTAAGCAAAGAAAGGGGTCAATCTACATATACTGACTTACAGCTTTCTGAACCATTTTGTTAAAAATACATGAAAATTAGGGAAAAGACTAGATTCTTTTTCTGGTGGTTGGCATTATAGAGAACTCTTCTTTTCTTTTCTTGCCCTCACAGCAACCTCAAACTCTTGGGTTTCAGCAATCCTTCTGCCTGAGCCTCCTGAGTAGCTGGGACTACAGTTGCCTACCATAATACCCTCCTGTTTTTAGACACAGGGTCTTACTTTTGTTCTGGCTGGTCTTGAACTCCTGAGCTCAAGCAATCCACCTGGCTAGGCTTCCCAGAGTGCTAGGATTACAGGTGTGAGCTGCCTTTCCTGGCCAGAACTCTTATTTTCTAAATTAAGCATTTTACTACATATCAGTGTTTGAATGTTATATAACATATATGCATTAACTTGTCATTAGAAGAATATATTTTAGAAGCAATGGTTATACTATAATGTAAAGTTAACATACAGATATAATTGTAAACCTAATACATGTCTGTATAAATGGTAATATTACTTGCATCCACAGTGAAAACTATGTGTCTACAGAACAAGCTTTGGAGTAGAACTTTTCACTAGAAACTATTTATACCTTTGGAGTTCTGAAGCATGTGTGTATTTGTTATTCAAAAAATAATTTAAAATTTCATATTTTATATAGAATAAAACTTCTTTAATGTAAATAATTCCCACAAATTAAAAGGAATTTATTACTATAATATGTGTAAAACTACACAAATTAAAAACTAATCTAAAATAGATAATTTAGAAAATAGCAAAACAACTGCTTTTATTTTCCTCTAAAAATTTATTAGCATAGGAAACTTTAAGGGAGTAAACAAATAGAACCAAAAATTTTATACTGAAAACTAATGTTACTATAACAATAATGTGGTCTAAGGACACTGAATTGGGTTCATTTGGGAGAAATATTTTAAATGGCATTAATTCCACTTATTTATTCTGGCAATTGATAGCTTTTGAACCTATCAAATACTTTAAATAAAATTTGAAAAAGAATCAGTATATTTGTGATGGTTTTTCCTTTGAAGCATAGGTACAGTCCATAAAACAAGAACCAAAATAATCTGTTAGAACAGGGGTCACCAAAGTATGGTCAGGCAAAAATCTAGCCTGTTGTCTTTCTGTAACCTGTGAGCTAAGAATGTTTTTTCCATTTTTAATGGTTGGAAGAACATCAAAAGAAGAATGTTCTGTGACTTGTCAACAGTATATACAATTTGTATTTGTGTCCATAAAGCTTTATTTAATTTATCCTTGAATAGTCATTTACATATTTTCTTTGGGTACTTTTGTACTACAAGGGCATAGTACAGCTGTGACAGAAACTATGGCCCACAAAGCCTAAAATATTTATATATTATAGCCCTTTATAGAAGAGCAAGACAGAAAATACTCTACTTTAATAAAGTATTTTCATTAACCTGGAAAATTAGCCGGGTCCATTAGAATCGTAGATTTTAAATCCTCACTTCTGTTTTATTTTGGTTCTAACAAAGTGACCACAGAAATAACTGGTTTGATCCACAATTAGTAAATGTTTTCATTTTCATTCATGACTTAGGTAAATTCTTGAGACCAACAAATAAAGTATTTGAAATACCATTCTTTCTCCTGAGCTAAAAATTCCTACCTCGCAGCTGTCACCTTAGAGTAAAAAGGAAGACTAACATATCATTTTGTGCTGGGCCACATAATTAATGGACCAGTGCACACATTGATGGGTTTAGATGAAAAGTGACTGAAATTTGAACTATTAGCTTTCCCTTTCTTGTTACTTCAAAACTAGTTTAGGCTTTAAACATCAACTTACAGGTGTTTATCTTTTCTTACTTGTCAGATAAATAGGCTTGCTGAGACATACATAGTTTTGCGGTTTGGTTCACCTCACCTCAAAAAGAAAAACCCAAGAATTCCACCATCGAATCCACAGTTAAAGACTGTACTACCTACTGTCCTCTAAGGTTGCCTCCATGGACATATCCTTCAAAAATGAAAAATTAGAAGGGTCACTATTGAATAATGATTTACTAAGGAGTTATATGGAATGGTCTTTGCCTTAAAGTTTGAGGACTAAGTGGAATTTGGTCAGATAATTCATAAATAGCTTAATAAACCTTTAATATTTATCTAAAAGATACACATTTTAATTATTAGCTTAATAAAATAACACAAAAATTATTTTGTTTCCAATAAGGCTTTTAGTCAGCAAAGAAGGAGAGTATTATGGCAGATTTTCTTTGTAAACTTTTCTGTATAGTTTGAATTTTTTTGATGAGTTCATATTTCATTAAGAAAAGTTAAGATTAAGTCATCTGCAGGAAGGAATATTTAGAATATTAAAAAGTTAATAAACTGTAATTGTTTGTCTCTTATATCAGTTTAAAATTATAGTTAGAAAAAGATGTGAATATGTTTCTGGATTTATTTTAATATCTTAAAGTAAAATTAGGCATTTAGAAGAAAATACAACATCCTTTAAAACATAGATTATTATTCTATAGTTCCTTATAAACATAGTTAAAGTCTGTAGTGAAATTTGGGGCATTAATAGAAATTTTCTTTCAGTATTTATTGTTAATAGTTATATTTTATAATACTTGTTTAAAACTTGCCGCAAAACAATTAGTAGAAAGATTTTTTTCTCCTTTGTCTGAAATAGTTGCTGCACTATAATGAAGGGTGAATTAGATAATTATGATGTTTAAACATACAATTTAGATGTATGCATAAGGCCATAAATCTTCTTTTCATTGCTTTTCACTATTAGGGCTTTTTATTTAGTTTCTTCCAGATGGATCTTTTATAAGCCAAAACATGGGAGCATTTTCTGAATTTACCTCTAGGCCTTAAGACAAAAGAAATATGGGTATTATAACCTCACTTGTTTAAAACATCACTGTGCTACTTTGGATGACAGTTTACAATTTATAAGTAGGGTGTGGTTTATAAAGTCACTGAAGCAGACATAAGTATAGATTTTTCCCTTATATATACTCCAGGCCTGTCAATCACACCTCTCTAATGCTTTGTTGCACAGGCATGCAGGCTAAAACCGCATTTTATCAGTTTTGTGCCCAAAGGCTTTTAAAAGGCTTGCAACCATACCAGTGTTTGAAAATCCCAGATTAAGGTCCTTCAGCAGAGATTTTAGTTTTACATAGAACAGTAAAATAGTCTTGAATTTTCTTATAATGATATACAAATGATAAAAATTGGAATGTAACAAAATTTTCAAAACTTTGGTTTTTATGTATTGTTTTTTTTCCCAACATTTTATATATGGTAACTTTCATACCTCTAGAACATATGAATGACTTAAAAATATATTATTTTCAGTGATTTTATGCATATTAATATATAATAAAAACAAAACAACAACAAACACCCATGGCTATGCTGACTATACTACCTTTCCCTGGTATGCCAAATATGGCATTCTTAGTAATTTTTATTTTTATTATGTATCTGTATTTTATCTTGGTTGTGTAGTAATTTAGTATACAGCTTTAACTTAAAGGCACTGATTTTTAACTGCTGAAGTAGGGTTTAAGCAAAAAAACTGCATATGTTTAGATCCCCGAGTGTTCTCCAAACTTCTTTCCAAAAGGAACGTACTAGCTTGCATTCCCACCAGCAGTACAGAAGTGTTCTCTTTTCTCCACATCCATGCCAACATCTTTAGTTTTGGGATTTTGTGATGTGGGCTACTCTTACTAGAGTTAGTTGATAACTCAAAGTGGTTTTGGTTTGCATTTCTCTGATGATTAAAGATGAGCATTTTTTCATATGTCTGTAGACAGTGCACCTGTCTTCTTCAGAGAAGCTTCCATTCATGTCACTTGCCCACATTGAAATGGGATCACTTGTTCTTTTCTTATTATTAGTTTGAATTCTCTGTGGATTCTGGTTATTAGACCTTTGTCAGAAATATAACCTACAAAAATCCTCTCCCATTCTGAGAGCTGTCTACTTGCTTTACTTACTGTGTTCTTGTCAGTGCAGATGCTTTTTAGTTTAATTGGATTCCAGTAATGTATTTTTGATGTTGCTTCAATTGCCTGGGGTGGTGGTGGGAGGGGGTCCTCCTCATAACGTATTCTCCCAGGCCAATTTTTTTCAAGTGTTTTCTCTGCACTCTCTCCAAGAATTTTTATAGTTTTATGTCTTAAATTTAAGTCCTTTAACCAGTGAGAGTCAATTTACTAGGTGTATATCCAAAAGACCAAAAATCACTTGGCAACAGGATATTTACACCAGATTGTTCACTGCAGCTCAATTCATAATTGCCAAGTCTTCGAAGAAGCCCAAGTGCCCATTGACATATGAATGGATTAATAAATTATGGTATATGTATACCATGGAATACTATGCAACATTAAAAAAAGATGGAGACTTTACCTCTTTTGTGTTTACATGGATGGAGATGGAAAATATTCTTCTTAGTAAAGTATCTCAGGAATGAAAAAAAAATATCCAATGTACTCAGTACTACTATAAAACCAATTTATAAATCACTCACACTTTCATGAGAGATGAATCACAACTGTAGCCCAGGATGGAGATAAGGAGAGGAGGATGGGAAAGGAGCAGGGGTGGGTCGATAGAGGGAGGGTTAATGGTGGGACTACACATATGGAGCATATTGGAAGAGTACAAGTCAAATCTATCAAGTATTGAACACAAACGTCTTAACACTGTGATTAAGTAAATAAGGTGAATCATATGTTAATTAGTAGGATGTAAGCACTGTAATTTGTACAAATAATCAACACATTGAATTCCACAAAGGCATAAATGTATTCATGATCTATCTATAATATATATGACCTAATAATAAAAAAAAGTTTTAAAAAAACTGCGTGTTTTAGTACTGTCTAGTTTTAGAAAACTGGTTCCCATTATAGATTTTGCAGCTAGACATGGGGTTATTAGAAATTTATTATTTCTTGCATACTTTCTGAGGCTAAAGTATGAGATGAGAATATAAGGAAAGAAATAGGGATTAGCAGAAAAACAGGATGAATCTGATTGAACATAAACAACTCTAGACTGAACGTGAGATGGTTGGTTACATCTATGACTGAATGGCTCTAGGAAATTTTTAGCTAAAAATGGGTAGGATGGATATGTCCTTGGAGCAATATTTGTAGTATGAGAAGGTTTACTCTTAAAGACTTATTAGGATCTTTGACTGAATTTCTTCCTGACTACTGAATGGTGAAGACTAGTGAAATTACCCAATGGTGCAGAGAAAAGGCAGGTATGGAAGTCAAAATTACTATGCAGTAAGATTCTGTGTAAATGAATATAGTAAATAATTGTATGTATATATTTCAATGATGAGATAAAGGAACCAGAAGTATTGTCTATACCATGTAGTTGTAGAGATATTTTCCCAGAATTTATGTAATACTTGTTTTCTTTTTCCTTCATTTGGCTAGTGAATAGGAGAAAAGGAATTCTTTCAGCCATAAGAAGCCGTTAAGCAGTGCGTTTTATAGCTGTGGGGGTTAAAACCTGCCACAAAACAACAGAATATTTTTCTTTGAGGTGAGGTTGTGGAGAAGTTAATGGTGGTAGAAAACTCTGCTGAATATACCGATAGTACTGAGGGGACTATAGGCTCAATGAAGGAATAGAGCTATTTTGGTAATCATATGTACCACTATCAAGATTAAATGCCATCATTGAGGAAAGAAGTTTATTTTGATTTGTTTAGCAATGGTTTCCTTTTGGATAGTTCTGGGTCTTTGCTGATGGTAAATGGGTTACTGGAGGTACATGTATCTCAAAAGAGAAACTTTGCTGGAGCTTTTCTTTTAGATACACAGAACCAGGTGTTTTGGCAGATGGCTTCTCCTATCTCATGGCCTGCACTCATTATCTTTAAGGGTTTGCCTCTAAAAGATTGTTGATTAGGTCAGGCATTGCTGTGTGTAGGTGTCCACGTGCTTATTTATGGCAGTTAATTAAAACTATGTGGAGAACTTAAGACCAGAACGCAAGCAAAATTTTATACTTTTTTGAGAAGGATAATTAAGCAGGGGAATAGAATCAGAAAAACAGGAGATAAAATGCTCTTCAAATCCAAGGAATATTTAAATATCTTTGATGAGAGGGGTGTGGGTTGTCCTGCTTTGGGGTGGATTCTTTCCCATAGTTGGAGAGAACACTGCTTAGCAGAGTCACTTCCAAGCTCTCAAAGATGCATTTTTAGGAATTAATCCAATCTCTGCAAAGTGGTATTATTACAGGCAATTCAGCTTTTCTCTACACAGAACTGTTGATAACTAAAGAGAAAAATAAAAGTTTCATCCATGGAAGAGATTACATCTAATGTGGACAGGTCAAACTTTGGAAACTGGGTGTAGCATTTCATGGACTTAAGAACATCACTAATTACTTTTTACATGTCTGAAAATGTCTTCATTCTAACTTTATTTTAAATAAAATTTGACTATGTATAGAATTTTACTAGGAAATTATTTCCTTATGAATTTTAAAGTCATTGCTCCACCACTGTCTTGTTCCTAAATTGCTGTTGAGAAGCCCAGTGCCATTTTGATCTTCTGAAGTTTGAAGTCTTAGGTTTGTTCCCAGAGTTCTGAAATTTTTATAATGATGTGTGTTGGTTAGGTGGTATATTTTCCATCTATTTTGCTGAGGCTTCAGTGGGCCCTTTCAATCTTGCAATTGTTGCACTTAATATTGTTGACTATATAGTCTACTTTGTCTTCTCTTTATTTCTTTATGTTAGATCTTCTGAAATGGATCTCTTCTTTCTCTCTCTCTCTCTTTTTTTTTTTTCTGAGACAGGGTCTCTCTCAGTCACCTGAGCTTGAGTGCAGTGGTGTCATCATAGTTCACAACGTCACACTCCTGGGCTCAAGCAATCCTCGTGGATCAGGCTCCCGAGAAGCTGGGACTACAGGTGTAAGTGACTATGTCTGGCCAATTTTTCTTATTTTTGTCAAGATGAGGTCTCACTCTTGTTCAGGCTGATCTCAAATTCCTCAGCACACACAGTCCTCCCACCTCAGCCTCCCAGAGTGCTGGGATTATAGGCATGAGCCACCACACCTGTCCTATTATTTTCTTTGTTGTATTTTTCTATCTTTCTCTTTTTGATGTACTTTCTGGGAGTTTTAATCAGTTTTATTGTAATGTTCTTTAATTCAATTTATTTCTACTATATTTTCATTCCAAAAAACCCTTTTAGTTTTCAGGGCTTTTAAAATAGCTACCTGTTCTTGTTTAATGGATACATCATCTTCTTACCACTCTGAGACTGTTTTTTTTCCTTCTTCATGCATGGCCTCAGTTCTTTTGTCATGCTGTTATTGTTTTTACAAAAGTTAAAGACTTTTCTAAGCTGTCTTTATTTTTGATTATCTGCTAATGTTTGAAGTGGTGTACTGAAAAGGTGATACTAAAAACTCAGGGTATGGGTGGAGTTTTGTGCTTCATGTAGGGTAATTAAGGGGTGCAGGAGAGAATGTGTGTTGGAGAGCTGATTTGTAGAAGTGTTTACTACTAGTCTGATCAGTATTGAAATTGCTTGCCTGGAAGTTATGCCTTGACTTTCAGTCTTCTGGGAGCCAAATAGCAAAAAGAAGGACAGAGATCTTAGTATTCCCCATTAAGATACACAGTCACTTAACTCTCCATTTTGTGAAATGGTACTCACCTTAGGCTCTCTATCTTTTGCTGTATTCAGAGAACAACTCCCCCCAGAGAATTAACCTCCAAGAATAAACTTCCACTCTTATGCTGGGGTGGATAAGACCATTTACCCAGTAGATTTTGAATCTTAAAGAGCTTTGTTCTATTTTCCTTTTTAGCCACTCCCTTTTCTGCTCTGATTTTGTAGTTACCTATTACTGCCATTTCTTTTAGCCTTTTGAAAAGTTTCCTTTATAATTTAAGAATCTTAATGAGTAAATTTTTTTTTTTTTTTTTTTTTTTTTTTTTTTTTTTAAAAATTTTAAAGGTATTTTTATACTTTTGTTTTTCTTCCAGTGCTGCCATTGAAAAAGCCCAAAATTAATCTAATCTTGTTGATTCGCCTAATTTGGCTTTGTTCTGAGCCTTCCTCACTACTAGGTCTTGGGTTTGTCAGTTACCCCCTCTTCCCTTTTCTTCTTCCTTATTGCAGTTTTGAAAAATGGTAAATTATATTAATACAGACTGCCATTTTTTTCAGGAGCTTTTACAAAAATTCTTAGGTGAGCCAGTTCTCAATGGTCTTCTTATTTGACCTATCAGCAGCATTTAGAATACTTGATAACCTCCTCTTTTCAGGTATATTTTCCTTATCTGGCTTTAGGAATACCACTTAACTGACAGCTCTTTCTTAATCTCCTTTGCTGGCTTTACCACATTTTCTCACCTCTAAGTGGAAGGCTTTATGTCTTAATCTTCAGACTTATTCTCTATTTACATTTACTTTCTGTGTGTTCTCATTTGCTCTTGATGGCTTTAACTGCCATTTATATTTTGACATTTCTCAAATTTATATTTTCTACATAGACTCTTATCCTAAATTCCTGATTCATATATTCTTCATTCTTCATATTATGTTTGTATGCCTTATAGCATCTTAAACATACCACACCCCAAATTGAATTCTAACTTTCCTCCTCTAATGTTGCTTCTCTCACATCTTCCCCTCCAGCTGGTCAATCCAAAAATGTTCCCTACTCTTCAGCTCTTACTTTTCTCATTCATTCTACTGCAATCCATCAGCAAACCTTGTCTGGACCTTCAAAATACAGACAGAATCTGATCATTTCTTACCACTCCCACAATTACTACCTTGAAAAAAGCCATGATCACATCTTGCTTAGATGGTTGTAGTAGACTCCTAACTAGTCTCCCTATTTCTGTCATTTGCTTCCCCACCCCAAGTATATTCTCAACATGGTAGCTACAGTCATCTTTTTAACATGCAGTCAGAAAAACATAACTTCTTCGCTTAAATCTTCTAATGGCTCTCAAAGCTCTACATAAGCCTACAAGGATCTAATTGATCTGGATTTTCCAGTATGTCCATTATGCCCTACCTTTCTCCCTCTTGCTCATTCTAGTAATATTGGACTCCTTAATTTTTATCCACACATTTAGCAGCTCCTACATTACAGCCTTTGCTTTTGATGTTAAGTACATTTTTCAAATGTTATGTTATAAAGGGAGCTATACAGCCCATTCATATAAAAAATAACCCCTCTCCTTACTCTTGTCTAATTACCCCCTTTGCTGCTTCTTTGTTCTCTGTAGCAGTTATCCATCTGATACAATATTTGTTGTCTCTTTCCATTTGAATGTAAGTTCCATGTTTTCTTCTTTGCTATTTCTTTGGTGTTTGGTAGAAATATAACTTGATAAATATTGGTTGAATAAAGAAATGAGTTAAGTAATGATGGTCACTACTGGGTTCGAGCTGAAAAACAGTTAACAGTAACTACATCCCATACCATGACGTAGCACTTACTCTGTGCCAGGTACTATACTACAACACAATAACCTTATGAGGTAAATACTATTATTAACCCAAGTTTATGGATAAGGAAACTCAAGGACAGAGAGGTTAACTGATTTACTCAAGGTTACATAGGTAGGAAGTAACCGAGATGGGATTTGAACCCAGATTGTTTGGCTCTAAAGACTGTGCTACAACTAACTAAGCTATATTGACCCTCGTTAGGAATTACAGTCAGACTTCTGAGGAGTTCTGGTTATCAGGGGGCATCATGATAAGTACATATTAGCCATGGACAGTCAGTGGGTTTGGTAAAACCAAAGGAGAAGCAAAATTACAAATTACGGTACATAAAAAAAGTTTCTTTAGCTGCAACTGGGCACGGTGAGTCTGGAGAGACAATACTCCAGGCATCTCTGGCTGGTGGGATCTGCCTATAATAATCCCTTTGAGGATACAGGGAGTTGGCAAGGGACTTTTGGACCCCAAGAGGAGGACAAAAACAGTGGAAAACTGGCAAGTGAGTGCACGTGTTCGATAGACCTAATCCCGCCGGCAGCCATAAATACAAGCAGCAGTGAGACTGAAAACCAGAAAGGCCTTACCTGTGAACTATTTTGGTGTTTTTGGACTTGGCACTCAGTTGAAATGCCTTGGGGAGAGCTTGAGAAGGAGTGTGGAGAACTTTGGGAATTGTCTAGGGCCCCAGACTGATCCACTGAGCCGGATGGAGCTAATAGTG
>CAUYPK010054217.1:0-31216 GCA_963574355.1 Loris lydekkerianus | reverse complement strand
GAAGAATATGTTCCAGTTCTATCCATGTAAACATGAAAGAGGTAAAGTCTCCATCTTTCTTTAAGGCTGCATAATATTTCCATGGTGTATATATGGAAGAAAAAGTATCCAATGTACTCAGCCCTACTATGAAACTAATTTATGGCTTTCATATGAAAGCTATAACCCAGTTATAACCTAAGAATATGTGGAAGAGGGAGAAGGAGGTGATGGAGGCGGGAGGATGGGCGGAGAGAGGGTGATTGAAGGGATTACACCTATGGTGCATCTTACAAGGGTACGTGTGAATCTTAGTAAATGTAGAAAATAAATGTCTTAACACAATAACTAAGAAAATGCCAGGAAGGCTATGTTAACCAGTGTGATGAAAAGATGTCAAATGGTCTATAAAACCAGTGTATGGTGCCCCAAGACCACATTAATGTACACAGCTATGATTTAATAATAATAATAATAATAATAATAAAAACCAGCTATTGATTTTGTTGCTATTCAGAAGATGTAATAATTATCACTAGCACTTAGAATGCCAGAGTTGGAGAGGTTCAAAAAGATCAAATCATTCTACCTCTTATTTTTACACCTGAAGGAACTAAAACCAAAAGAGGATAAATGATTTGTCTAAGCCTCCTAGCTTGTTAAAGACCAAAAAGATACAGGATTCAAAGTGACCTTTACATCAGCCCTCTATTCTTTCTAATTTGCTTCTAGAAAGGACACCATTTGTTAAAACAATGAAAAAGCTGGAGATTTTGTAGTGGACCTATGGTATTTATGTACTTTATCCTTTTATTTGAAGAATCACCTCTCCCCCTTTTATTGTATTCTGGCCCAGCTCATCTGGTTTGGTTGAGATTTATCTAGATTTGCTCTAGCCTCTCAAGTTACAGGCATAGTCATAACGCATAGGCCTTGCCAATCAGAATGTTTTATCTTCTTTAGAGACAGTAACTGGTTGAAAGATGGGCATATGCCTCACATTATAATCAGTTGATGTCCACTCTAGGATTACTGCCAGATCATGAAGAAGATATTCCTTTTCATCTAGAATCGTGAATAATATGGACTCTGAAAATCTGAAACTCTTGGAGTAATGTTGTTTATCATAGGATAGAACCAACTGGAGAAGGGAGTGGAAGCAAGAAAGGCAGAACCAAGAGAGATTGTAAAGTAATTAATGTCACATCTAAGTCACCCAGTTATACCCTTGCCTGAATACATCTAGTATTATCATCTCCAACTTGAAATGTTTTCTGTAGTGCCATCAAAAAAACAAACAAACAAAAAAACACATAAACTTGATAGTCAAGAGCCTTTAATATTTCTAAGAGGAAGTATTAAGAATGATTTATAATTTGCTATTTAAGAAGTTTGGGATGAAGAAAGCACACTGCAGTGGGTAAGATCATGGCTTTTGAGACATATAGACTTGTGTTACATGTTAAATCCTGGCTCTGCCACTTAAAGGCTATGTGACCTTGGAAGAGTTTGTCATCTCATAAGGTCTAAATAAGACAATGCATGTGAAATTGCTTCCACATTGCCTTCTACATGGAAAGCACTAAGTAAATGGTAACTATCACTGCTTATACTATTGTTACTACTAATTGTTGTTGATATGGGCAGTACCGGTATTTCTTAGTCCATCCCATCTGCTATAACAATACCATATACTAGGTAGCTTATCAACAACAAAAATTCATTTCTTACAATTCTGAAGTCTAGGAAGTCTAAGATCAAGGTTCCAGCAGGTTTGATGTCTGGTGAGGGCCCACTTCCTGGTTCTCAGTGGTCCACAGAGGGCCCACTTTCTGTCTTCACATGGCAGAATAGTGAGGGAGCTCTCCAGAGTCTCTTTTATAAGTGCACTAATCTCATTCATTAGGGCTCTACACTCATGATCTAATCACCTACCAGAAACCCCACCTCCTAATACCATCACATCAACATATGAATGTGGGGCAGACACAAATGCTGCATCTATATCCTTCTGCCCCTGCCCTCTGAAAAGTCATGTCCTCATATGCAACATACATGTGTTATACTCCAATAGCCTCAAAAGTCTTAACTATTCCAATATCAACTGTAAAGTCTCAATTCTAAAGTCTTGCCTAAATATCATCTAATTCAAATATAGGTAAGACTCAAGATACAATTTTTCTTAAGCAAATTTCCCTCCTCTAAGACACTAAGAATCCAAGTTAGTTATGTGCTTCTAATAGTAGGAGAAGCATAGGATAGACATTTTCATTCTCAAAGTAAAAAACAGGGAAGGAAGAAAGGCAACAGATCCCAAGTAAGTCCAAGCTACAAAGCAAACTGTATTAAGATCTTAAGGCTTAAGACTAATCCTCCTTTGCACAATGGACTGCCCTCCAGGCCTGTGAGGTGGCAATATCACCCCACAGTTTAGAAAAATGGCCTCAAGTTAACTTTCTACCTGGTAATTCTCTGAGGCATAGTTCACAAACTTGAAGCTCTGGGTAGTGCCATTTTTTAAAACATAAGTAGAGATAGCCATGGCCTCAGACATGTGCAGTCCATGCATAAGTGCCACATAGATGTCAATGAAGTTTGCTACCTGTGTCCTCCCGAGGGACATACACCACACTGGGACCTGCAGAAACTGCACCTGGGGTAGACAAAGAGCACAGCATCAGAGAGCAGAAAGTGAAGCCTACAGTGCAAGGAGGCACAGGGAAGCACTGGGCAGTACCAGGCAGCACGGTCATCATCAGGCATCACGGGCATCACCAGGCATCCCGGGCCTCACCAGGAACCACTGGGCATCACCAGGCAGCACGGGCATCACCAGGCAGAATGGGTATCACCAGGCAGCAGTGGGCATCACCAGGCAGCACTGGGCATCACCAGGTAGCTCGGGCATCACCAGGCAGCACTGGGCATCACCAGGCAGCACAGGCATCACCAGGCAGCACTAGACATCACCAGGAAGCATGGGCATCACCAGGCAGCACGGGCATCACTAGGCAGCACTGAGCATCACCAGGCAGCACGGGCATCACCAGGCAGCACTGGGCATCACCAGGCAGCATGGGCATCACCAGGCAGCACTGGGCATCACCAGGCAGCACTGGGCATCACCAGGCAGCATGCAGCAAGGTCCATGGCACAAGCATACCTTCCTTTAACACCACTTTCACTCTGGGTCCTTGCACTCTGGGCATGTGATGGGAACAGCTTTGATGACTTCTGAATTGCCTTTGGGGTCATTCTTTCATTGTCTTGGAGAATAACTCCTGGTTTATGTTGAGATGTATGATCTTTACTAATCTCTTTATCAAACAGTGACTTGGCCTTAGGGTTCTCATTTTTTGTGATATAGATAGGCTAATAATTTCCCAAATCCTTATGTTTAGCTTCCTTTTTTATTATTAATTCCATATTTAAGTTATTTCTCTCTTCTTGCATTTTAATATAAGCAGTCTCAAGGAGCCAGGCTGTACTTTAACACTTCACTTAGAAATCATTTCGGCTAAACATCCAATTTCATTCTCACAACTTCTACCTCTCACAAAACATCAGCACATGAAAAAATTCTATCAACTTTTTTGCCACTCTATAACAAGGATTAATTTTTCTCCATTGTTCAATAACATGTTTCTCATTTCCATCTAAGATCTCATTCGAATGGCCTTTACCATCCACATATCTATCAACAATCTGTTCATGATTATTAGCTATTCTGAGACTGAGGTTTTCTACACAGCTCTTTCTTTCTGAGCCCTCATCTAATCACCTGTAGCAGCCCCTTTGTGGCAATATCAGCTTTTTCTAGCATGCATTTCAAAACCTGGGGTAACTACAGCTAACAATAATTTATTACATATTTCAAAAAGTTAGAAAAGAATATTTGAAATATTCCTAACACATATAAAATGAAAAATGTTTGAGGTGATGGATATTCCAATTACACTGATTTGATCATTATTGTATACATGTATCAAAATATCACATGTACTCCATAAACATGGACCATTATTATGTATCAATATAAAAATTTTTCCAACCTCTATCCATTACCCTGTTTCAAAGCCACTTTTACATTTTTAGATATTTGTTATATCACCCACCCTACTTTTTAATACCAATTTCTACTTTCTTCTATCTAGACTGCTACAATAAAATACCATAGACTGGATGGCTTATCAACAAAAGAAATTTATCACAGTTCTGGAGACTGGAAATTTCAAGGTCAAAGCGACATCAGATTTGGCGTCTAGTAAAGGCCCACATGGTGAAGAGTGAGGCAGCTCTTCACCCCACCTTCTAAAACCATCACAATGAGAATTAGCATTTCAATGTGTGAATTTGGGGCGTGGGACACTCAAACTATAGCAAGTGGCAGGTATCAACTATATCAGTGGTTCTCAACCTGTGGGTCATGACCCCTTTGTAACAATGAAAATACATTGCGGCATTAGGAAGTTTGAGAACCACTGAACAATATGCACTTACTCTGCTGAGCATTCAGGATGTAAAATGTAATAAGGTCCAGCTTTTGCCCTTCAAGGAGCAAACAACACTAGTTAGAACACTGATAGGCATTAAATGAAGAATATCCGCCACACACATTCTGGAGTTTGTGGATGATGAAGAGACCATAAACCTGAGTAGTCAGGGAAGATTTGATAGTCTGAAAATTATCTACCAAGTAAAATGTATCACTGTTCCTCGTTCTTTTTTTTTTTTTTTTTTTTTGCAGAGACAGAGTCTCACTTTACCACCCTCGGTGGAGTGCTGTGATGTCACACAGCTCACAGCAACCTCCAGCTCTTGGGCTTCCGTGATTCTCCTGCCTCAGCCTCCCAAGCAGCTGGGACTATAGGCGCCTGCCACAATGCCTGGCTATTCTGTTCCTACTTCAAAAAACATACATGGAAGGGAGTCTAAAAATATGGAATATACAAAGTGAAAGAAACTTAAATGATGAGCCAGCCAAGTTCTCCATTTTAAAGATAGAGAAACTGAGACCTCTAAAAAAGAAGCTGCTTGTCCAGGTCACACAACTAGCCACTGGAAAAGTGACAGAGAGAAAAAAGTCAGAGGCCTCCCCTTTTGACGCTTCTCAATTTCTGGGCTTTGTAAAGTTTGACACCTCTCTATTTTCACTCCCAAAAATGCAGCTAACCCACGTAATGCACAACTCACTATAGTGTAACCTCCATCTCCACTTCTGTCAGTTTGAGGATTGTATCATTTCCTGGGATCTCTGTTTTTGTCATTAGTTAATTCCCTAAATTGACATGAATTCAACATCCTTATTGTAGTCATTAATTATAAAAGGCTCAATTGGCAGTTTGTTGAAAGACACATCATTTTTCTCATGATAGTATCAACTACTTCACTCTCCAAATTGTTTTTCTCTTAAGCAGGATCGGGAACAGGAAATGGAACTGTTCTCTTATTTTGATAACAATCTTGCTTGCTTTGGGCAGAGGAGCCTAGTCCCCTTGGACCTATAATTCCAAATTCCTGCTTGCCTAGAGAGCTTCATAGACTTGAAACAGAATTCCTAGTACCAGATTAGCATCTCTGCCTAGGGGATAACTGTGCTCTGATTTGACTTACAACTTTTTTTCTGATGCTGAAAACCTTGCTAATCCTAAAATGTTAAATGGTTACTCAACTTATTTCCACCACTTAGAGTTTTAGAAGAATAAATATGCAATAGCTATTACTTTTTTGGCCTCTCGACCAATGATATAATCAGAAACATAAAAGCTTAAACTGTTTTTTAGGGCATCCTAGATTCCCCAATCCAATTCCACTTTACATTTATAGGGATTTGTTCTAGAAAGCCAGGCCATCTAGCCATGAATTTGAATTCATTTTCGAAGACTTGTGAGATGTTTCATCCTTATTGACATACTCTGTTGTGCCCAGATCTTGAAATCCCCCACAAAGACCACCAGGGAGCCGAGTCCAATGCAAAAGCAAAAGAGCCATTTATTCACAGACTAGTCTGGGCTTCTCATCCCTGGCACAGCAGGAGGGCAGAGAAGCCCCTACCGCAGAGGGCAAAGCAGTTTTAAGGATACAGAAAAGAAAAAGGGCTGGGGATGGGGGCTTAGGCACCTAAACAATGTTTGAGTTGGGCTGATTGCTTAGAGGAAAGATTTACTACTACTGGGGCTGTTATTGCTCGGGGCAGACACCCTGGAGCCAGGGGTGGGGGAGAAAGCAGGTGGCCTATCTCCTTTGGTATGCAAGCAGGTTGCCTATCACCTTTGGTATGCAGCTGCAGCTGCAAATTGAAGGCTATGGGGCAAAGTGGGGTCAGTGAAGGCTGTGAGACAAAATGGAGTTAGTTTTAACAAAAATGGAGTTAGCCTGGTCCTTTCAATTCCAGGAAATTTTACATTTTTTCCTCCATTCTTTGATAACTTCCTGGCTTTGTAGCTCTGTCACCAGCTGGATTATGGTCCACTAATGGTGGTGGATTCCAAAGAGACAGAAGGCTGTTTTCAATCCATTTGTTGTTTTAATGACAACAAATCACCCCATGAGCCTTGTTAAAACCTCATTCAGTCTAGAAAAAAAATTGAAGCACCAAGACACAGAAGCAGGAACATGGCAATATCAACAGCCATCAAAGCAGAAATAGCAGAGTGGGGGGTGGCCTGAGAAGGTGTTCCTGGGAGGAACCATCC
This sequence comes from Loris lydekkerianus, assembly GCA_963574355.1. NCBI lineage: Eukaryota > Metazoa > Chordata > Mammalia > Primates > Lorisidae > Loris > Loris lydekkerianus. The sequence goes on along the minus strand of CAUYPK010054217.1, from coordinate 24,542 downwards.
CGGGATGAATCAGAGCTATCCTTTTAACTACTTGGCCTTGGCTGCCCACAGTTCAACCCTTACTTTATTATAATAGAAAGACTTGTATACTTGTTCTCAAACTTTAGGGTACAAGTAGATAGAAAAACTTTGACTCAGTGTGCAGCCAAAACACCATAAAAAATGAATTAAAGGACAGCAGCTTATACAGAGCTCTTATAGAACATCTGTTAACAATCCCCTCAATTTACAGATGTGCAAACTGAAGCCCAGAATGGGGAAGAAGGGCTATCCCTAAAGATGCTTTTAGAATGGCCTTAATGTTTTCTGAAATATGATTTTCTAATACTCATTCTAATCTTGGATCTGTCACTTTTTAGCCACATGATCCTGGATAATTTGCTGAACTTCTCCATGCCTTGGGTCCCTCCTCTGCAAAATAGGGATAACAATAATGATGACAAGCAACTTCACGATGTTTTTTTCTTTCTAGTCCATATTCTTTTAAATTTATTGATTACTAAATCATAGCTGTGTACGTTAATGCGATCATGGGGCACCATACACTGGTTTTATAGACCTTTTGACACATTTTCATCACACTGGTTAACATAGCCTTCCTAGCATTTTCTTATTTTGTTAAGACATTTATATTCTACATTTAGCAAGTTTCACATGTACCCTTGTAAGATGCACCCTAGGTGTGGTCCCACCAATTACCCTCCCTCCACTCCCCTTCCCCCCACTCCCTTTCCCCTTTTCCCATATTCTTAGGTTATAATTGGGTTATAACTTTCATATGAAAGCTATAAATTAGTTTCATAGTAGGGCTGAGTATATTGAATACTTTTTCTTTCATTCTTGAGATACTTTACTAAGAAGAATATGTTCCAGCGCCATCCATGTAAACATGAAAGAGGTAAAGTCTCCATCTTTCTTTAAGGCTTCGTAATATTCCATGGTGTAAATATACCACAATTTATTAATCCATTAGTGGATCGATGGGCACTTGGGCTTCTTCCATGACTTAGCGATTATGAATTGGGCTGTAGTAAACATTCTGGTACAAATATCTTTCTTATAATGTGATTTTTGGTTATCTGGGTATATAGTAGTAGAAGAATTGTAGGATCAAGTGGCAGGTCTATTTTTAGATCTCTAAGTGTTGTAAGGATTAATGAGATATGCATGTGAGAGTGCCACTCACATAGCTAAGGGTTTGAAAACCGACAGGCATCAATGTTATTGTTTATTATGTGAAAGTTTAGTACAATGTACCTGGGAGATAAGTCAATCCAAAGACTCCTCTCCCTTAGTCCTCTGTTTCTCAGTTTCTTTCCATCTCTTTTATTAATAGATGGGTGCTATAAAGTACAAAATGTGAAGAATTGAGACAGTGCTTCAGTCTCAATTCAGTGCTTCAGCTTTGCCAATGCTGTACATTGGTGACACTGGGAAATTCAGCATGTTAATCTGGGCCTCAGTTTCCTCATGCATAAAAGAGAAAGTAGGACCAGATGATGCCTATAATCCTCACCATCTCTACTATTAAATGAATTCCAGAATCTAGACCATTGGCCATCTGCCCAGGCCATTTCCTTCGATTTCTAGCACATGAAGAAAGCTTCTGGGTATACTCAGCCCCTCTGATAGGGGGCTTAGGAGAAGACGAGTTTCCAAGCTCAGCTCTCTATTCTAATACACTTTCCCGGAGTTGCTCTGAAAACCCCCAGCAACTCACTGTCATTTGCTAAGGCCTGGGCGTGTTGGAAGACCCCAACATGTCTCAAACATTTTCCTTTGCAGCCTGCCATGAGCCTTCACAATCCCCTTCTACCCTCTTTAACCCTCTACACCACCATAGCAGCTTCAGATCTACTTTCCAGGAACCTTCATTTTGAGGTAATGGGTTGCTGAAGAGTAGTTCAACCAGGACATCTTCACTTTCAGGTATCTTTGTTTTCAATAAATGAGTATCACCAAAACAAACAGACAGAACTCTGGGAATGAAATTCAGAGCAGGTTTGTCTATGAGACAGAATCTACAGCCCTAACAATATTGTCTATTTTTAATGTGAAGGGGTGTCATATTTCAGGTGTTGTTTTAAGAGCTTCACCTAGATCAGCTCACTGTGTCTTTATCATAACCCTGGGAGCCAGGTACTTTATTATGGCTATTTCACAAATGAGAAGATTGAGGCACAACTCTACCATGATGAAGTCTGTAATTTTCCTGACCTCTCCAACTAAGATTTAATATGTTAGTCATATCTATCCTGTGTGCTTTTGATACAGGGTTTCTTCTTTTCTGGAGAGAATTTGCTTGCCTCATTATAGGTTTTAATTGAGCCTTCTTTATGCTGTATAGATATCTGCTATATAGATAGGCGATGCATAAAATCATTAAGTGCTGTTTAATACTCTCAACAGGAATATTGATTTTTCCTATAGCTCTTCCCTGACATGGTTATGATTGACATTTTAGACTTAGGCATGTTAAAATAAACTGTCCTGTCACATGCTGCTAAATACAATCTGAGTGATCTTTTATTACCTGATGCCACATCCTCAGGTAAAATGATACAGTTTGAGGGGCAGGGGTGAGAAATAGGGAAACATTTGCCATTCTTGCTAGCTCTTTTTTTTTTTTTCCTGTGAGTGTGTCTTTTTAAATAAACTTTCTTTTAAACATAAGTGCTTTGTTTTCTGTATTAGTAAAAGTTATTCAGAGAAACAGGACCACTTGGAAATAGATAATGAGAGAGAGAGAGATTTATTACAAGGAATTGGCTCATGCAATTATGGAGGCTGGGAAGTTTTGTGACCTGTCATCTGCAATCTGAGGACCCAGGAAAGCTGAGGGTAAAGTTCCAGTCTGAGTCCAAAGGCCTGAGAACCAACAGCACCCACGGGGAAGGTCTCAGGCTGAGTGCAGAAGATCAGTGTGCAGCAAAACAGTCAAGCAGAAGAAGCAAATTCTCCCTTTCTCCACCTTTTTGTTCTATTCAGGCCTTCAAGGGATCCAGTAAGGACCACGTGCCCTGGGGAACCTGCTCTGCTTTATTTAGTCTACTGGTTCCAAGGCTAATCTCAGCTAGAAACACACTCACAGACACTCACAGAAATCACGTTTAACTACGTTAAACATGGGCACCCCACAATCTAGTCCAGTTGACACACAAAATTAGTCATCATAGTTCCTCTAAGTCAAATTGTACATTAGGAAATAGTAAAAAATTAGATTTTTTTTCTCTTAAATCATTGAGGAAAAAAGGGACCCTATTTTAGGTCATATAAAGTTCCACATATTTATTTTTCTTCTATTCATCTGCAAAACTTTTTAAAACCAGAAATCATGTTATTCAAACTTTTGTTGTCCTCAAAATTTAGACTGGTTCCTAGAACATAGGAGGTGCAGTAAAACTAAGCTGGGGAGAAAGAAATATGAAGTCACTCAACATTTGAAGGAAATTATGAGGCCAGTTCATTGACACTAAAATGTAACTCCTAGGCAAAAGCACAGATTGTGTAAAGGACCCACTATGTGCAAGCTCAGCAGTTAATGCTAAATCATCACCTGGAATGAATGTTACTCTTCCAGAGGAATTCACAGAGATCTTCAGCTCAGACCAAATTAATAGCAACTGTGACCAACATCTTAATTTTGTCCCTTGCTAAATTACTATGGAAATAAATTATATCAACTTAATCCCCCCAGCTTAAACTAATTCTTCATTAAAGCATAACTTTCTCCCATAGGGAAACTTCTAAATCCAGCAGATATAAATGTGAACACCACTGGTTTGTTTTAATTATTTTTCTTAAATGAGAAGCTGAACACATTTTGCCAAGGATTAAATCACCTTAAGTCTCACAAATGTGGCATTCTCAAACTAAATCCATGCTCTCATGTTGCAATTCTTTTGAAACTGAAAAGAAACCACTTTATGCCACCACGGAAAAAGCATTTAAATGATGCAAGAAGGTGACAAAGAGCTCAGGGGAAGTCCATACCTCCTAACATTTTTGCTAAATTAAATATTAATATCCTAATAGGCTATGGCTTACATTTCTTCTTCAATCTCCAGTAGGCTTTCAAATAAGCAATAAATTATCTTAAAAATTAAAATACTTAGAAAATGAGTAGACAACTACAAATGGAGAGAAAATATTTGCAAAAGACATATCTGATAAAGGACTGCTATCTAAAATATACAAAGAACACTTAAAACTCAACAATAAGAAAAAAAAATCCAATTTAAAAGAAGACCAAAGATCTAAACATACACTTCACCAAAGAAGATATATGATGGCAAATAAGCATATGACAAGCTGCTCCACATTATAAGTCATCAGAGAAATACAAATTTACACAACCTTGAGAAGTACACACCTTTTATGATAGAATAGCCCAGATCCAGAACACTGAGAACACCAAATTCTGGCAAGGATGTGAAGCAATTAAAGTTTCATTCATTGATGGTGAGAATGCAAAATAATATAGCCACTTTGGAAGACAGATTGTCAGTTTCTCAAAAAAAAAAAATACAATAATCACAGTCCTTTGTATTTACCCAAATGATTGAAAAATTATGTCTACATAAAAACTTGCATATAGTTGTTTATAGTAGCTTTATTCATAATTGCCCAAACTTGGAAGCAGCCAAAACATCCTCCAATAGGTGAATGGATAAACTGTAGTACATTCTGACAGTGGAATATTATTTAGCATTAAAAAGAAATGAGCTACGAAGCTGTGAAAAGACATTAAAAAACAAAAAAACCTTAAGTGCACCTAAGTAAAAGAAGCCAGCCTGGAAAGGCAACATACTATGTGATCCCAACTATATTATATTCTGGAAAAGGTAAACTATGGAGACAGTAAAAAAGATCAGTGATTTCCAGGAGTTAGTGGGAGGGAGGGTGAATTGGTGGAGCATAGTGGATTTGTAGGGAAGTGAAGCTTCTCTATATGATCCTGAAATAAATGGTGGATACATGTCATTATACAGTTGTTCAAACCCAGAGTATGTATGGCACCAAGAGTGAACCCTAATAGAAACTACAGACTTCAGGTGATTGTGATGTTCCAATACAGAATTGTAGCAAATGTACTACTCTGGTGGGTGATGTTGATAATGGGGGAGACTATGCCTGTTGAGGGGCTGCTAATATATAAGAAATCTCTGTAATTTTCTCTCAATTTTACTGAGAATTAAAACTTTTCTAAAAATAAACTCTATTAAAACTAAAAAGTTAAAACACTTGCTAAACCTCAGAATCCACTATCATAATGTATAAAAATTCGCCTATTTTTATTTAACATATCTTCATATTTTTGATCATAAATTGTTTTCTAAAACTCATTGCTCTTTTGAAAATTTTAATTATCTACTATTTGACCCAACAATTTCACTTGAAAATATCAATCCCAAAGAAATGTTTTTACACATGCACAAGAAATATATATAAGGTGTCCACTGCAACGTTTCTTATAGTGTAAAAAAAATTAAAATCAACATGTCCATCATTGGGAGATTGACTAAATAAAATTCATTACATCAATACTATGATATCATATGGAATAAAGTGAAACTATTCAGGGGTCCTCAAACTTTTTAAACAGGGGGCCAGTTCACCATCCCTCAGATTATTGGAGGGCCAGACTATAATTAAAAAAAAAACAAAAAACTGTGAACAAATTTCTATGCATACTGCACATAAAAACGGGAACAAATACAATCACACCGCCTCATGTGGCCTGCAGACTGCAGTTTGAGGACCCCTGATTTATTGTAAGGTAATATGACAACACATCCAAGACATATTGTGTAATAAAAACATTTCAAAATAATGCATGAAATTCAGCTTCATATTCATAGGGAATCACATGCACTAAGCAAATCAGCATAGTTTGATAGGTACCTACATCATATGCAAATGCAATTGAAAAAGTTTTAGAAGGATAAAACCCAAACTGACATGTACCTCTGGAAAAGAACTAAGAAGAGTATACCAAGGAAGACTTTTTATTTTATTTCATAGTAGTTTTTATAATAAGATATTCATGTACTACTAATATAATTAAAAATAAAGTTTAAAACCATTATCCTTTATAGTTCAACTTATTTTGCCAGGAATATCTATACTCTCTGATTCTGAATATAGCCCTACTGTCCAAAATGAAGTGACATCAGATCTTAACTATAATTTTAAAGAAGCATTCGAAAGATAGAAAAGCTGGGTTGGGAGGAAAGCATTCTTATTAAAATACTAAAAAATTTAATAACTACAGTAAGAACATTGACATCTAATAAAGCATATGTCTCATCATTGAATTAGTCTCACTTTTACATGTGTGATCAAGTGTGAAAAATTTACTTTTAATTTACTTTACAAGACCTTCTCCATATCCTTCTCCCCCAACTACACAGTACATTATTAAAGCAATAAAATAAATCAGACACACCTAAAAAGTCAATTCAGCACAGAAGACCTTGAGAATGGTGGTAAAGGAAAGAGAGTCTTTACACCACCTAGACTCAATATATGCACCCAATCAAAAAAAGCAATCCTTTTCTTCAAAGTTCAGAAACACAGTTTGGACAACATTTCCCATTACATTTCTGAAATATCACATCAACCATATTAGAATTCAGACATTCTGTCATATTTTTCTTCAGTGTGAAATATTTTAATATGATTTGATGGGTACCTGCTTTGAGTTTTCAGTGGATACGATTAGAATTCTTGTAGGCAAATGATACTATGGGGTATGGGACAACTTCTTGGAACCATGTAGTTCAATTATTTTTCAGTCACCAATCTAGATTAAATGGCACAGGCAGAATTAGAACAAGCTTTGAATATGTCCTGGAATCTATCATAGGCTCACCTTTTCAAATTCTTATATGAAAGCATACACAATATTGTTTGCACAAAATCACTTTGTATCAATTTAAAGCAGACACCCAAAGAATTGTGTGTATCTACAGACATGAGCTTTAAAGGATCCAATCAAATAATGTCCTACTCATACGATGACCTTTTAAGCTTTACAAAAAACAACTCTGCAGTATTGGGCAAAAATTAAATTCAGAAAATTCTGTCTTTTATCCAAAACAGTGCTTCTCAGAGGCATTTTTCCCCCAGAAGTTTATTTTTAGAACAGTTTTAGGTATCAGTAAAACTGAGAGGAAAGTTTAAAATTTTTTTGTGAGATTTGATCAAAAATAGTTCTCTCTCCTATTTGATTGTTATATTCCATGACAGCAGCAACAGTTTCTGTGCTCACCACTGAATCCCAGTGCCCACTTCAAGTCCCAACACAATATTGGCACTCAATAACTGTTGGTTAATAGACGACTAAGTGAATGAGTCAGTAAGTACTTCCTACTCATAGTAATGATCAGCTAGTCATCTTACTGCTTGCTCCTTTAACAAAGTTTTACTGAATGAGTCTTTGTTTCACATACAAGTAAGCTATTTTGCTTTATTCCATTTTATTTACTAGTTAGAATCTCTTAAGTGTCATAAAAACTGTCTACCAATTGTACTGTAAGGTCAAGAGGAAAGGAAAATGGTCTTTTGGCAACCCTTGATCTCTTCTCTATATTTTCCTTTCTTTCCCTGAGATGAATTCAGACCACTCTACAGGAACGCGGCCTGACTTCCTGTCCTCAGCATCGCTGGCAACAATTCTCAAAGCTGCCAATGGCAGCTGTGGACATTCATTGGAAATGACAGCAGATTTCAGCATGGCATTGACTAGCATGATGTTTTTTCTAGTGCTTAAGGAGTTTGGTCATGTGTCAGAGCTGCTCATGTTAAATGATCTATTAGGTGCCATGATCTTCAAAAAGGTCATCTGTCACATTGTAGGCCAGAATGTCACCCCTATTTAATGGGATATGAAGTCAAATTCCCAAACTAACTAGAGGAAATTGGCACATGTCACTGCCGACTGATCAAAAGCTGAAGGTTTTAGTTCACACCTCAGTTGTACAAATGAAAGCTCCCCACTTTAACAAGTACGTAAACATGTCACGGTTAAAAACTCTATGGCAATTGAATTTTAATGGTTATATAGTATTATTGGCTTAAAGTAATCTTATAAGAATTATGATTAAGATGAATGAAAATTTTTTTTGGCATCACAGTAAAAACTTTTGGGAGGAGTAGGTGAAAATCTTAAGCTAAATTTGCCAAGCAAGAAAAATCTTAATTATAAAGAAATCCAAGAATTCGTTTGCCAGTATAACTACATGACAATTGTGGGATTCCTATGAGATCACCAAGTTGGCTGAAGGCAATGGCATGAACAGCAAGAACTAGATTAAAAGATAAATCACAGCATCAATTAAATTAAATTCAAATTTAGAAAGTTGCCCTTAAGATGGTAGATACAGTGCCTATAGGAAAGCCCCAAATAATTGCTGGTAAGCTAACCAGCAATGGTAATTATAAGTATTAATATAGGGAAAATAATATAATTTATGAATAATTTATAAAAAGTATGTGTATGTATTATATTTGGTACATTTTGATATTACAAAACACATCATCTGGGTTCACTCTGAGCCTTTGTCCTAAAGTATTTAAAAGCAAAAGAGAATATGTGTGCTTCAAGCTGACAGTTTGTTATTGATACTTACAATCTTTACATGTCTCCCTTTTGTGTTTTTCCTAGTCCAAGTGATCTTACCAATGATATAGTAGGCAATTAAGGTGATTTTGAAGTATAAGTTGCATCTCTTAAAGAACTCATGGCTTTATAAAAGTTTTTAAATGGACTAAGAATTTTCAGAGTCTCAAATTCTCTTTTTCAGACAAGCATTTGAACACAAAGATGTCAGATTATTTCTCCAAAACACACAGCTGTTAATGGAGCAGGGTTAGACAGCAGCCTCCATATATACTGTCCTTTCCAATATATCATGATGCCTCCCACAGAACTAAATTTTTTCAGACAAGATTAGTCCTTATAGGTTTTTGCTCAAGTGGCATGACTGTCTCTTGAGACTTAAAAGAGACATTAAAAGTACCAAACCACTACAAATAATTGATAAACTGACAACATTATAATTTAGAAGTTTGGCACAATGAAGGATACCACAAACAAAATGAAAGATAAGCTAGTGATGAGGAGAAGACATTAGCATTGGACATAACTGGAAAAGGTTTAGTCTCCTGAATAAAGAGCTCCTACAATTCAAAAAGAAAAAAGACAACCTGAAAAGAGAAAAATGGACAAAGGATACAAGCAAGCAACCCATAGACCAAGAAACCCAAATGGATAATAGAGAAATGATAAGATGCTTAACACTGATAGGAAGTTATAAATTAAAACAACAATGAGATAGAATCAAATCGACAAAATAGAGTCTAACCATACTAAGTATTGGTGAAGATGGAGAGTTACGAGAACTGCCATTCACTATTAAGAGTTTAAACTGGTACAATGACTTTGGACAACCATTGACAATATCTTGTAAAGTTGAGAATGCTTATACCCTAAAATTCAGCAAACTTCTGCCAGATCATTGGTTCACAACCAAAGGAAGGGTGGTGATACCCACTTACCCTCTCCCCACTGTCCAGACATTTGATAAAGACTGGAGACAATTTTGGTTGTCACAGTTGGGTAAGTGGAAAGAGTGATACCACTAGCTGATAGTGCAGGCGTCCTCAAACTTTTTAAACAGGGGGCCAATTCACTGTCTCTCAGACTGTTGGAGGGCCGAACTATAGTTTAAAAAGAAAAAAACTATGAACAAATTCCTATGCACACTGCACATATCTTATTTTGAAGTAAAAAACAAAATGGGAACAAATACAATTCACACTGCTTCATGTGGCCCACAGGCTGCAGTTTGAGGACACCTATTATAGTGTATAGAAGCTGGAGATGCTGCTAAATAGCCTACAGTGCACAGGTGATCCTCACTCTCAATGAATGACCTGGCTTGAAATGTCAATAGTGCTAAGCTGGGAAATTGTCTATAGTGAACTGAATGGTAGTCTTCAAAAGATATGTACCTGAACCAACAAGTGTAACCACGTTTCAGAAAGTGGTTTATAAAGATGTAATTATTTTAAGGATCTTGAGATGAGATCATCCTGAATTATCCAGGTGGGCCCTACATCTAGTGACAAGTGTCCTTGCAAGAAGGAAAAACATAGAAAAGGAGGAACACAGAGGAGAAGGCCACATAGAGACAGAGGCAGAGACACAGCCCCAGACCAAGAAATGCCAACAGCCACAGCATTTGGAAGAAACAAGAAAGGGAATCTCCTCTTGAGCCTCTTGCAAGGGGTGTCCAAACTTTTCTTTTCTGCCACACATTGGGAAGAAGAGTTGTCTTGGACCATACATTAAATACACAAACACAAACAAAAGCTGCTGAACAAACGAAAATATCCATACATCATTTTTATGATATCCACACCACAGATAAGCAAAATGGTCCTCTGGTAGTTAGCATGTGGCGCACAGTCCTCAGGTTGGACACCACTGCAAGGAAATACCCAATTCCTTAAGGTCTTTGCCCTCCAGAACTATGAGAAGAAAAAAAAAAAACTATATTATTTTAAGCCACCTAGTTTCTGGTAATCTGTCACAACAGCCTTAGGAAACAAATACTCTGCTCTAAATATATACTCAAGAGAAATCCTTCCATAAAAATGGTACAAGATTGGTTATGGAAGTATTGTTAATTACAGCAAAAAATAACAATGTCGGTGGTAAACGCCAAACCCATAATAGTAATATAATAACTTCAATTTCTTTCTTTCTTTTTTTTTTTTTTGCAGTTTTTGGCCAGGGCCAGGTTTCAACCTGCCACCTCCAGTATATGGGGCTGGCACCCTACTCCTTTGAGCCACAGGTGCTATCCACAACTTCAATTTCTTTCAAGAGAAAAATTGAATGGGGAGATATTGGTCAAAGGATACAAGATAAGTTCTAACACACAACATGGTTAACTATAGTTAGTAATACCTGAAGTGTGCTAAGAGAGTAGATCTTAAATGTACTCAACACAAAAAAAGGTCACTATGAAAATGATAGATTGGTGTGGTAATCATTTCACAATGTATAGCAAAACATCATTTTGTATACCCTAAATATATACAAGTTTTATCAATTATACCTCCATAAATCTGGAGGAAAAAATAGAATATATTACATTTTTGTAGAAAGAGATAATTTACAATTTATAATTTTTATTCTAAATATTAAGAGATTTAAGTTAAAAAAAAAAAGAGGAAGCCTGAAAAAATGTACTGAAGTATATTCACCTACTACATTATAGCAGTAAAAATGAAATGAATTAGAGGTGTTTTATCAGTATGCATTAATTTATAAAACATTAAGAGAATAAAAGCCAGATCAGAAGGCTATGTATGGTATATCATTTATGTAAAATTCTAAAATCTGCAAAAAATACTATATTTGTGGATATCTGAATATCTAAATTCATAGTAAAAGTATAGCAATGTAGGTGGTGAACGCTGAACCTATCACAGTAATTATTCTTGTAAGGATGGAGAGAAAAAGGAGAAGGGATGCATAGAAAGTTCATATTTGCATTTAAAATATCTAATCTCTTTAGGTGAAACAAACAGATATGATACAGCTTTGGCATGATATTAAGATCTGATAAAGTCAAATATTTGACATGTTGTGATAGTCTCTACTCTTGTCTATTTTAAAACATTTATAATAAAGTAAATTATTCAATGTTAAGACATTGAAATGTATGCTTTGTAAAATAAGTCAGAGTGATATTTTCAGGTATCAGGAGAATAATGAGGATAGAGTGAAATGACAAGAAAACAGGATACAGATTGGGTCATTTGCTACCACAGAGACTAAGCCCTAATGCCAGCAGATCACAGCACAGATAATTCTCTTTTTTAATGATTTCTTCAAGGTTTCTTCCTCACCTCTCTCTCTTCTTTTGTTATTTGGTTTTGGTTGAGAACATTCCTACTTGACTTCTTCCTTAGTTTTTTTCTTTTTTAACTCCAGTTCAAGATTGAATCTCTAATGTTTCTAAAAGACAGGGTAAAATGAAGAGGGATCATCAACAGTCAATCTGAAGATTTGCATCAGTGAATTGTACTATACTAACAAAACTCTTCCTGGCTTTAAAGGAACTGCAGCTACGATAATTTTCATGGAACCTCTGAGCAGAATAACTGAGCTGTCGTATCACTGCTTCTGTGTCATGGCTCAGAGCTTCCTCTAAGAAGGCAAGGCAAGGTGGGCAACATGAATAAATTATGTAAATCTAGGAAAGTTTGTGATGATGTACAAAGTGCAAGTCCAGTTTGTGATTATGAACCTAGTCAAAGTACAAAAAAAGGAAGAGTTAGGGAAAGTAGTTGACAAAAATTAACCCCCAAAAATAAAAATGATGCTTATGGTATGTGGGGAAGAATAGCAGTTTGAAGATGAAGATGATGTTTTGGAAAGCAAAAATATCCAGGTTACCTAACAGCCTAACATACCTAGGCAACTGCTCATCCTTCCCTTCATATTGTTTCTGATGGCAGAGACTGGATTTTGGTAATTGAATGATTGGTTTGAAATAATTAGGGATATAGAGCTATAGCATCTGTTTGTATTTAAGGATCTTGACATAATGACTATTATAAAAGGATACCCTTTACTTGTGAATTTTTGTACTAGATAAGGTAATTTCAAATGTGAGAGGAAAACACAGTGCTATTCTTTAAGAAACAAAACAATATAAAACCCTATATTTTTATTTTTTTTCAGTTCATTATCTGTCTTTGTCTATCACCTATCACCTACTCCAAGACTTTGAAGTGGGAACCTTTTCATAGCATTACTCTTGCTAACCTTAATGTTAACACTGGCTTCTAAACCAGCAGTTCTCAACCTGTGGGTCATGACCCCTTTGTGCTGTCTTTGGGCTTTGCATAGAATCAGGTTTTCCCCCAAGATGTGCTCATTAGAACGATAATTAAATCTTTATTTATACAATCATTTGTCAGCTAGACTTGAAGGTCTATGAGGGGAGGGACAGTGACTGCCTCGTCCACCACTGTATATTAATGCCCAGCACGGTTTACTTCATAGCAGGTACATAATTATGTCCTCCCCCAAAATTCACAGGTAGAAATCCTAACCCCCAATGTGGTTTTGCTTGGAGACAGGCCTTTAAGGAGGCCTGTCAAGATTAAATAAGGCTATAAGGGTGGGGCCATAGTCTGATGGGATTGGTGTCCTTATAAGAGAAGGAAGAGAACCAGAGCTTGCTCTCTCTTAGTCACACACAGAGAGTATGTCACATAAAGATGCAGTAGAAAGAAGCAGCTGTCTATAGCCAGGAAGAAAGACCTCCCCAGAAACTAACCCTTATGGCACCTTGATCTGGACTTCAAGCTTCCGAAACTATGAGAAAATAAGTTTCTGCTATTTAAGCCACCCAGTTTGTGGCATTTCATTATGGCCGCTCAAGCTAATACAGTGCTCAATAAATTCTTGTGAAATGAGTGGTATTGTGGTGAAAATGATGAATATAATAAATTATAGTTGGTAGAGCTTGAACATTATTTAACCAATATTATTAAATAATTCAGACTGGGTTCTTCATAAATAAACAAAATTAAATCTCACTCCCAGATCAAAGATATTAAAATTACATTTAACAAGAATAAATGCAGAAAAACAAAGTTCATTCTTGATTATGTTTTTTAAATAAGTAGAAGTATTCATTTCAATTTTTAAAACATACTTGACCTTCCTAATCCATCTTGATAATTCCCATGATTATTAAATAACATTTCAAAATGTTAATACAACTCAAAAAGTGTTGAGTTAATTCTATGTCCAAAGTGCCCTGATTGCCCTAAGCCTTTATTCACTTGAACATGGACTTCAAGAGTGAATATTCAGTGTTCCTTTGGGATGTAAGTCATTTATTCTTATCCATATATATATACATACATAACTATGTATTCCCAAGTCTCCTCCCATCAAAATAATATTTCTTTTATCGTCTCCCCTGATAACCCCGCTCATTTGCTGCATAGCACTTATTACATTAGAAATTATATATTTATATGCTTTTTTACATGGCTCTTCCACTAAATAGTACATTCCATGAGGGAAGAGACTATGGCAAATTTTATCCTACCATAGTTTTCCTTGTTCTTACCACCATGCCTACCACATAACAGGCACTCAAGATATATATATGCATGGAGTAAATAATTTTAGTGAAATAATTAGATTTTCTACCCATTTTTTCCAAACTCCAAGAGTAAATAAAAATTACTGCCTTTATTTTAATGTTTAAAATCAATCCAATAACAGATTCCAAAGGACTATTTTGGAATTATTTGCACATGCTCAGAATACTGGGCTACAACCATGGGCAACATAGAACCATTTTCTCTTGCCAAAGTAGAATGAATCCGTCAAAAGAAATAAATGCTGCCAATGACTTTCAAACACTCTTCTGAGTGACTGGCAAAAAGAGAATGAAACTGACTTTGCCAAATGGACCAGCCATTCTCTCTGAATTAGCACTCACATGGTTGACTTAGCACCCAGGAAATTTTCTCCAAGAGTCCAGAAGACAAATACATTTGCTTGTGAATGTGTTGCTTTTGTTATTTGTTGTGACTCACAGTGACCCATGTGTGCTATTGTGGGTCATAATAAAAAAGTCATACAAAAATAACCATTGGTATCAAGAATGAACTTCCCTTGGCTAAGAAGTCATATATGAGCAAATCTTTCTGACATGCTCAGATGACCTACGTCATTATCTAGTCATTTAAATCTCTAGAAAAGCCTTTGGACAATAAGCTGGGAGTGTTTCATAGTCTTTAAAATTAAGTCTATCAGAAAACACACTGTTATGCAGGAAAAGTTCATGACATAAATTTTTGTTTAAAGTTTAATAACTCTTTCTACATTCTCATCTTCTGGGCATATAGGGAATTGCATTATACTCAGTGGACCTACTGATAAGTCAAAAATAAATTGGGGAGGTGCATTAAGCCTCTCAGTCCATTAGGATATCATTTAGTGCATTGGAGGAGGTCATTTACCTACAGCAAGGAGCCAAGGTCCCTCTCAAAGAAGAGCCATTTAATCCCAGCACCCTCCCATGATCCTGCCCAATATGCATTTACTAGTTTAATTTCCTCTGTAGGTTTTCTTTTATTTGTCCTATTTTGTTTCTCCCATTTTATAATCACGTCTTCTAATTTAAACTTAATTAAAACTTTCAATTAGAAAAAAAAAGAAGGTAGTTCTACAGACCTCCCAGGAAATACTTCATTAATGGGAACTACTTAATAAGCAAAATATCTCACTGCGAAGAGTAGATCCAAAGCTCCAAAGGTCCAATGCATTTTTTCTCCAAAACCTAACTTAAGTTGGCTAGTGATGGCTAAATTCCTCAAGGCTAGAGAGTTTGAAGTCTAAAATCACACAGCTTTGGCTTCAGGTGCAGAAGTGTATCGCCTCCGCCTGACCGTTGTGATTGAGTGAACCCAAACCAGAGCAAACAAAGCCAAACCAATAGAAGGACTTTTTTGGAAAATACTGGGAAAGATGCTCTATCTTGTCTACACCTTTCACTCTGATAGCGTATAATTCTGAAAGTTTTTGAAGCCTAAGAAGCTCATAAACATAAGGTAGAGCCTGAAAATCAAGAGATAAATTCCTGAAAATACTATTTAAACACTTGGTCAAGCTGTGTCTGAAGTAAATGGAACTATACTTTTTAGGTACAAAGGCAAAATAAAAAAGGAAAATAAAAAGTCCCTACTCACTTTTTTTCTACTTAAAACCTCAGACCTACTATTAATCAACAATTGCACTGACTCTAGTACTTTTACATCTTGTTCTATCATTTGCAGCTGAGATATTCCTGATAAATATAGGTAGGTTCTGTTATCATCTCCATTTTTGCAAAATAGGATACTAAGACTCAGAGAAGTTGAGCAGGATCATGCAGCTAGTGAATGGTGGAGCTGGCCTCTAAACTTGGTCTGGCTCCAGAGCCCATATCCTTAACCACAGGCCCATTTCAAACAATTTATACATTGAATGTTATTAGGACCATATTAATCAGAGTTCTCTACACAAACAGCCAAAAGATAGAGATTTAAGAAATTGGCTCACATGATTGTGGAGGCTTGGTGAGTCCAAAAGCTGATAGACTAGACCAGCAGGCTAGAGGCTCCGGGAAGAGTTTCAGTTCACATTCCAACGCAATCTGCTGAAAAATTAC
This sequence comes from Loris lydekkerianus, assembly GCA_963574355.1. Lineage (NCBI taxonomy): Eukaryota > Metazoa > Chordata > Mammalia > Primates > Lorisidae > Loris > Loris lydekkerianus. The sequence goes on along the minus strand of CAUYPK010054217.1, from coordinate 8,283 downwards.
CTCTTGCTTAGGGAAGGTCAAGGTATTCCACTCACAGGCATCCTCAAACTTTTTAAACAGGGGGCCAGTTCACTGTCTCTCAGACCGTTGGAGGGCCCCCAGACTATAGTTTAAAAAGAAAACTACGAACAAATTCCTATGCACACTGCACATATCTTATTTTGAAGTAAAAAAACAAAACAGGAACAAATACAATCACACCACCTCATGTGGCCCACCGGCTGCAGTTTGAGGGCCCCTGCATTAAGACCTTCAAATGATTAGTTGAGGCCCATGCACCTTATAGAAGAGGCTGTTTTACTCAAAGTCAGCTGATTTAAATGTCAATCTCATCCAAAATAATAATAATAACAACAACAACAACAGAACACCTTCACAAAAACAAAATAATGTTTGGCCAAGTACCTGGGTGCCATGGCCAGACCAAGTTGATGCAAAGCTAATCATCACCAGGACTTATGAAGGCAATGCCTTTGCTTCCTGGTATAGAACATGAAAGATTCACCCACTTAAGAAAAGTCTAATGATAGGCTCAATCTCCTGAAGATTAGCAGCTGTCTTGCACTGACATAAGGTGATCCTTCCAGGAGTTTTATAAACGTCAGTGGTTTGGCCTAGAAATTTGTCAAAGATTAGTCTGTTCACAACTGCTCCTGCCCCAGTCTTCCCAGGTGATTCCGTGCAGTTTCTTATCAAAACTGGTCACCAGAACCATGAAACTGAAAAGCAGAAGCTGAGAGCTTATTACGGGCAAGGTGAAATCTCTGTCCCCTGGTTTTCTGTTCTAAAGCATGTAGTCACCCTATAAAGAAAATAAATATATTATCATATAAATATATGGACTCCTAAAGAGTATCTGTCAGAGATTGCCATCTCTTCCAGACTTGCCTTCTTTTTTAACTTCACTGTTTATTTTTTGTTTCAGATGTCAAATATCTCAAACATTTGGGATAGGTCCTATATACTTTTTCTTATTTTTACTCTCACTTTTAAGCTTTTTCAGTTTTTCTTCTTGAAGTATTTTTCTCAATATGTACCCTAACTGTTTTTATATACAGGATGCCGTAAATATGTATACACATTTTAAGAAAAGGAAAAAGTATATTAAAATTATAATACTCAAGTTATGTTTGACTTTTTCAATTACAAGAGGTGTTCAAATGTGACTTGAGAGTTTATCTGTTGTTATTGGTATATATCAATTATTATAATTTCAATATTATTTCTTTTCCTTTCTTAAAATGTGTATGTAGTTTTTGGCAACCTGTGGTATTTTTCCAAACAGACGTACCTTGGGAAACCTATAGACTATAATTCCCTGTGTAGAATGCACCCCTGACTTACTGAGATGATGAGATTTCCTGACTTATCATGTCTGTCTGTTACCATATGGGACATCATGTTCATTGTGATATAGAAAACACCCTAGACAGCCACATACCACAAATCAGAGGGCCCCAGTGTTATATGTATGACTATATCTTTTATGCCTCGAGACCATTTTAGTGATAACTTATCAGGGCTGCAGGCCTGGTCTCTGTCAGAAACTAGAAGGCTGCTAAACCACGTCAAGGGTACCCTAAGTTAACAGTGGACAGCCCATGGTCAAGTTTCAAGCCTGTGATACCAAGTGAAAAATAAGATAAATTTATTTTTTAATAGATTTTCCCAAGTCCTTCTCTCTACAGTTTCATAGGGAAACCACTTGTGGATTTCTTCCCCCAATTAACAGGATCAAGTAGAAAATTTATAGATTAGGAGTTATTCCTAAAAAATATTTATAAAAGAAAAGTTCCAGTCAATGTGGTAGGATCCCTACTAGGCTCTCTGGACTTATAATATTGGTGCCTAAGGAAAAGAGAGGATCTTCTTGACCTCCAGACCCATCTAGAATATTTTTAGAGTATAGGAAGGCAGGTGAATTTCTCTGCCTCTCCATTTCTCAGTAAAACACCAGGTTACAGGCCTTAAAAAGTAACTTTAAACATCCTAAAATGAAAATCTCAGATCATTCCCCTGATTTCTACCCTTAGTAGCTTCCAACTGCCCTGAAGATTAATAATAAAAATAGTAACACCAGTGGCTGGCATTGTATGCTGTAGGCCAAGCACAGCGCTAAGTGCTTTGACTTCACCTGACCTCTCCCCAATCTCTTACTCTGCCTCAAAATGTCCTCAAAAATACCAGACTCTTCCACCCTCTCCAGGCCTCCCAATATGCTGTTTCCTCTCCAAGTTTCCCCTGCCAATTCCCCTCCTAGTCATTCTGCAGATACCAGCTTAAACACCAAATTCAGAAGAAGGCAACTGTTTTAGCACAAATGTGGCCCCCAGGACATCACTCGTTGGTTGTGTACAATATGTTTTTAGTAATCTTTAATAAATAAATATATGAAAACACTCCCCTAGTGACATAGGACATGATGGCACATCTCTGACACCTTCTCAGTTTGTTTCCCAGAATTTGAGGGTGGAGGTGCTTTATAGACATTCACCAAGAGGAAGCTTCTTTGCCATGAGTTTTTGCCTATCAATCACTGGGCGAGCTACCTGAATGCATGTCCAACTTGGCCGTGGGCCATGATTCCTCCCTCTGACCTTCCCTGACTAGGATAGGACTCTCAAGACCTCAACATACTCTTTTCAGTGGCCATCAGGGAGACATATACTCATGCATCTACAAGGTCATCAAACCCAATTTATCAAAAGCTCTGATAGTGCTAAATAACAGATACATGTTAGTGCAACATTACCAACAAACCCTCCATGTGGAAGAAATTTTTTTCGAGTATGGACCTACTATGTGCCAAAATCATTAATAATATTAATGACTCTATAATGATAATAACAACAACATCACAACTAGTTCTTGAGCACTAGCTCATACTAAACTTAAAAAAGGTATAACATTTATTTCACAGATAAGGAAAATGAGGCCCAGAACTTGCTCAAGTTCATTTAGTAAATAAGAACTGAGGCAGGATTTTAATCCACTACATGGATGTAGTTCTAAATGTGGTTTAAGAACCCCAGACATTGGAACTACCCAGTGTTTATTTAAAACATAGACTTCTGATACACTGAGATTGTAATTAGAATCTACAGAGAGATTAGAATTTGAATCCAATCCCCACAGCGACTGGAATTAGAATTTCTCAGAGTGAGATTCATTGAGCTGCCTCTTAACTCACCTTAAGATTTGGAAAACAGCTTACTAAACTATAGTCTTTCAACAAGCTGCCTCAAATACACCACCTTGTGTAGTTAACATCTCTCTGCTTACCATATCCTTAAAAAGTAGATTCTAGACCTGTCTGAAAGAGAACATATTCCTTCATCTTAGCCACCCCAGAATGTATCTACATCCCCAAATTGTCTCATAAGGATAAGGAACTGAAAAGAAGAAAATGAAACAAAGAATTTTCATGCACACAAGTGTGACTGTTTATGTGTTCATGGCTAAATACCTTTTAACCTTTTTATTATACTTATTATTTAACCTTTTTAAATTATGGGTTCACAGAAAGGTGCAAATAAATGTACAGAAAGAAAAATCTAGTGTGCTTCATCTAACATTCTCTAGTGTTAACACCTCGTATAGCTGTAGTACAATATCAAAACCTGATAGTTGACGTTGGTGTAATTTATAGATCTCATTCAGATATACACATTATGTGTGTGTGTGTGTGTGTGTGTGTAATTCTATGCAATTTTATCTCATGTTAAGCTTTGGTAACTACCACTAAAATCAAGACACACACACTCATTTTGTGCTACTCCTTTTGTGCTACTCCTTTTTAGCCACACCCCCATCCGTCTTCCCCCCATAAGCATTAATCTGTTATCCATTTCTATAATTTTTTTTTTATTTTCATTGTTAAATCATAGCTGTGTACATTAGTGCAATCAAGGGGTACAATATGTAGGTTTCATATACAATCTGAAATATTCTCATCAAACTGTTCAACATAGCTTTCATGGCATTTTCTTAGTTACTGTATGTAGTTGTTTGTATTCCACATTTCTATAATTTTGTAGTTTTAAGAGTACTGTATAAGATGGCGGACTGAAGCCAGCTTTCCACAGAGGCTCCCATCCAGAAGGAGAGTTAAGGGACAAAAATTTAGTAAGTAACCTAGAGGATTCTAGCTGTACCAAGAGAGAAGGTTGAAGAATGCACATCAACACCGCTGAGGCGAGCTGAGACCACAAGGATGCAAACGAAAGCAAAACGGCTCACTTCTAGATATTCTGAAGCCACACCACCTGTCTCCCTGGGCAACCAGAGGAGGCCATCCATGAGTAAAGGATTTGCCTGAAGCTGCTCACAAACCCGGAAAGCTTCCAGGTCAGGGCCTACTCAGAGAGGTAATCGAATACAAACCTCCAGCAGCACAGACATTTAAACTCAGAACAGCCTATCTTCTGCAGGCGATTTTAGCAGAAACAGAGACAGAATCCTGCAAAGTTGTCCTGTTCTGTTCTGTTCTGTTAAAAACATCAATCAGGGGTGGGGCTAAGCCTGAATGAACACCCCCCAACACACCTTCATCAAGCACCCAAGGATGTCAGGCCTCACCTCTTCCTGCTAGATAGCGGCAGACTACAGAGGCCTAGCAGATTTCCTTGTGATTCAGGCAGGTGCAAACCCCTGGGGTATCTGTTCACTACAGGCAACTGGGTCAGCCCTCTGCAGAGATACCAGTGACTGGGTCCAAAGAAGGGGCAAAGAGGGGAAGGAGACATCAACCTTCCCAGACTGATCGATTTGCTAGGTGGCTCCTCCTGACTCCACGCAGCACTGGAGTAAGCCATATCAGAGTAGTCACCAGATCCCTGTGATCTAGTCCCCAGAGACCTCTTGAACTCTCCCACCCGAAACAGGTGCCCATTGAGATAATTTATTTGGACCTTTTGAACTGAACCAATAGACTGAGGACTTTTCAGGCGGTCCCGTGGGTGTGCAGTTGTAGGAAGGTTTGATTTTCCTTTTCCAATTGGTGCCAGAGGTGGGCGGGCAGGGTGACTTAACAGCTGGTTTTTCCAGCTGAGACTTCAATCCAGAGTAAATGTTACACTAGGGTTGAACAGAAACCAGCTGAAAACAAGACAGAACCACTTAGCCTCACCACACCAGATAGGACCCCAGTTTCTCAGGCCACAACACTGTATGGGCTCTCGATAAAGCCCCAGGGGAAAAATCAAAGGGAGTAAAATAACCATGGGGTGGAATCAGTTGAAAAACTCTGATAACATGAATAACCAGAATAGATCAACCCTCCCAAGAAAAGATACGGCAGATGTAATTGAAGATCACATTCATAAACAACTGGCTGAGATGTCAGAAATCGAATTCAGATTTTGGATTGCAGACACGATTAATAAAATGTAATTAGGAATTCCAGGAGAAATTCAAAAGTTGTCTCAAGAATTTAATGAATTTAAAGACAAAACCACCAAAGACTTAGACACACTGAAGCAAGAATTTACAGCCCTCCAAGATATAAAAAGTACAGTAGAATCCCTCAGCAACAGAATGGAGCAAGCAGAAGAAAGGATTTCTGACATTGAAGATAAAGCCTTTGAACACTCTCAAACTCTCAAAAAGGAAGATAAATGGAGAGCAAAAATGAATCATTCTGTCAGAGAGCTCTGGGATGATTGAAAGAAGACCAACATATGAATAATTGGGATTTGATTTCGGAAAATGATGAAGTTGCCTCGATGGGCGCCCCTCTGCATGAAATTATGAAAGAACATTTTCCAGACATGCCTAGAGATTCTGAAATTTACATAGCAGACAGCTTCAGAACCCCAGCATGATTCAACCCCAATAAGTCATCCCCCAGGCATATCATAATTAGCTTCAATAAACTTAATATGAAGGAGAAGATTCTCAAAGCAGCCAGATGAAAGAAAACCATTACATACAAAGGCAAGAATATTAGAATGACTGCAGATCTCTATGCTGAAACTTTTCAAGCCAGAAGAGGGTGGTCATCAACTTTTAATCTTCTAAAGCAAAATAAATTTCAACCTAGGATCTTGTACCCAGCTAAACTAAGGTTCATTTATGATGGAGAAATTAAATACTTCAATGACATTCATATATTGAAAAAAATTGCCATAAGTAAACCAGCTTTTCAGGATATTCCCAGACCTAACCTCCAGAATGACCAAGCCAATCCTATACCACTAAAGTAAACTCATTCAAAAACTTTTGATCAAACTCCAACTTCTACTCTGGCAAAAAGATTAAAAATGTCCACTGGACCTTTGAAAACCTCGATACCCAAAACTCTACCAGACTTATCAATATTCTCCATCAATGTGAATGGCTTAAACTGTCCTCTAAAGAGGCATAGGTTAGCTGACTGGATACAAAATCTCAGGCCAGATATTTGTTGCATTCAAGAGTCACATCTTAACTTAAAAGAAAAATACAGACTCAGGTTGAAAGGATGGTCATCCATATTTCAGGCAAATGGTAATCAGAAAAAAGCAGGTGTTGCAATTTTATTTACAGATACAATAGGCTTTAAACCAACAAAAGTAAAGAAGGACAAGAATGGTCACTTCATATTTGTTAAGGGTAATACTCAATATGATGAGATTTAAATTATTAATATCTATGCACCCAACCAGAATGCACCTCAATTTATAAGAGAAACTCTAACTGACATGAGCAACTTGATTTCCTCCAGCTCCATAATAGTCGGAGATTTTAACACTCCTTTGGCAGTGTTGGATAGATCCTCCAGAAAGAAGCTGAGAAAAGAAATTTTAGATTTAAACTTAACCATCCAATATTCAGATTTAGCAGACATCTACAGAACATTTCATACAAACTAAAATGAATACACATACTTCTCATCAGCCCACAAAACTGACTCCAAAATTGATCACATCTTAGGTCACAAGACTAACCTCAGTAAATTTAAAGGAATAGAAATTATTCCATGCATCTTCTCGGACCACCATGGAATAAAACTTGAGCTGAGTAACGACAGGAATCTGCATACTCATACAAAAACATGGAAGTTAAATAACCTTATGCTGAATGATAGCTAGATCAGAGACAAGATTAAGAAAGAAATTGCCAATTTTTTGGAACAAAACAACAATGAAGACACAAACTATCAGAACCTCCGGGACACTGCAAAGGCAGTTCTAAGAGGGAAATTACAGCACTACAAGCCTTCCTCAAGAGAACAGAAAGAGAGGAAGTTAACAACTTAATGGGATATCTCAAGCAACTGGAAAAGGAAGAACATTCCAACCCTTGAAAAGACCTTTGAAAAGGTCAATAAAATAGATAAACCTTTGACCAACCTAACCAGAAAAAAAAAAAAACAGTAAAATCTCTAATCTCATCAATAAGAAAAAAGAGTAAAATCTCTAATCTCATCAATCCGAAACAACAAAGACGAAATAACAACAGACTTCTCAGAAATCCAAAAAATTCTTAGTGAATAAGACAAGAAACTTTATTCTCAGAAATATGAAAATTTAAAGGAAATTGACTGATACTTGGAAGTACGTCACCTTCCAAGACTTAGCCAGAATCAAGTGGAAATGATGAACAGGCCCATATCAAGTTTGGAAATAGCATCAACTATACAAAACCTCCCTAGAAAGAAAAGCCCGGGACCAGATGGTTTCACATCAGAATTCTACCAAACCTTTAAAGAGGAATCAGTACTGATATTACTCAACCTGTTCCAAAAGGTAGAAAAAGAAGAAATATTACCCAACACATTTTATAAAGCAAATATCACCCTGATCCCCAAGCCAGGAAAAGACCTAACAAGAAAAGAAAATTATAGACCAATAATCACTAATAAATATAGATGCAAAAATATTCAACAAGATCCTAACAAACAGAATCCAGCAACACATCAAACAAATTATACATCATGACCAAGTTGGTTAAATCCCAGGGTCTCAAGGCTGGTTCAATATACGTAAATCTATAAATGTAATTCAGCACATAAACAAATTAAAAAACAAAGACCATATGATTCTCTCAATCAATGGAGAAAAAGCTTTTGATAATATCTAGCATCCCTTCGTGATCAGAACATTTAAGAAAATTGGTATAGAAGGGACATTTCTTAAACTGATAGAGGCCTTCTACAGCAAACCCACAGCCAATATCGTATTAAATGGAGTTAAATTGGAATCATTTCCACTCAGATCAGGAACAAGACAAGGCTGCCCATTGTCTCCATTGCTTTTTAACATTGTAATGGAAGTTTTAGCCACCACAATTAGGGAAGAAAAG
>CAUYPK010054216.1:0-34139 GCA_963574355.1 Loris lydekkerianus | reverse complement strand
AATCCCTGGTGTTTTCCAGATATACAATCATATCATCTGTGAAGAGCGAAAGTTTGATCTCTTCTGACCCTATATGGATACCCTTGATCGCCTTTTCTTCCCTAATTGTGGTGGCTAAAACTTCCATTACAATGTTAAAGAGCAGTGGAGACAATGGGAAGCCTTGTCTGGTTCCTGATCTGAGTGGAAATGATTTCAATTTAACTCCATTCAATACGATATTGCCTGTGGGTTTGCTGTAGATGGCCTCTATCAGTTTAAGAAATGTCCCTTCTATACCAATTTTCTTAAGTGTTCTGATCATGAAGGGATGCTGGATACTATCAAAAGCTTTTTCTGCATCAATTGAGAGAACATATGGTCTTTGTTTTTTAATTTGTTTATGTGCTAAATTATATTTATAGATTTACATATATTGAACCAGCCTTGAGACCCTGGGATAAAACCGACTTGGTCATGATGTATAATTTGTTTGATGTGTTACTGGGTTCTGTTTGTTAGGATCTTGTTGAATATTTTTGCATCTATATTCATTAGTGATATTGGTCTATAATTTTCTTTTCTTGTTGGGTCTATTCCTGGTTTGAGGATCAGGGTAATGTTTGCTTCATAGAATGTGTTGGGTAGTTTTCCTTCTTTTTCTACCTTTTGGAACAGGTTGAGTAATATAGGTACTAGTTCCTCTTTAAAGGTTTGGTAGAATTCTGACATGAAGCCATCTGGTCCCGGGCTTTTCTTTTTTAGGGAGATTTTGTATGGTTGATGCTATTTCAGAACTTGATATAGGCCTGTTCAACATTTCCACTTGATTCTCACTTAGTCTTGGAAGGTGACATGCTTCCAAGTATTGGTCAACTTCCTTCAGATTTTCATACTTCTGAGAATAAAGTTTCTTGTAATGTTCATTAAGGATGTTTTGAATTTCTGAGGAGTCCGTTGTTATTTCGTCTTTGTTGTTTCTGATTGACAAAATTAGAGATTTTAGTCTTTTTTTCCTGGTTAGGTTAGCCAAAGGTTTGGCTATTTTATTGTCCTTTTCAAAAAACCAACTTTTTGATTTATTAATCTGTTGTATAACACTTTTGTTTTCAATTTTATTTAATTCTGCTCTAATTTTGGTTATTTATTTTTCTTCTACTGGGTTTGGGGTTGGAATGCTCTTCCCTTTCCATATGCTTGAGATGTCCCATTAAGTTGTTAACTTCCTCTTTTTTCCATTCTCTTGAGGAAGGCTTGCAGTGCTATAAATTTCCCTCTTAGGACTACCTTTGTGGTATCCCGGAGGTTCTGATAATTCGTGTCTTCATTGCCATTTTGTTCCAAAAATTTGGTAATTTCCTTTTTAATCTCATCTATGACCAAGCTATCATTCAGCATAAGATTATTTAACTTCTTTCCATGTTTTTGTATGAGTATGCAGATTCCTGTTGTTACTGAGTTCAACTTTTATTCCATGGTAGGTAGTCCGAGAAGATGCAAGAAATAATTTGTATTCCTTTAAATTTACTGAGGTTAGACTTATGACCTAAGATGTGATCAATTTTAGAGTATGTTCCGTGGGCTGATGAGAAGTATGTGTATTCAGTTTTGTTGGGATGAAATGTTCTGCAGATGTCTGTTAAATCCAAATGTTGGATGGTTAGGTTTAAATCTAAAATTTCTTTGCTCAGTTTCTTATTGGACAATTTATCTAACACTGCCAAAGGAGTGTTGAAATCTCCGACTATTATGGAGCTGGAGGAAACCAAGTTGCTCATGTCTGTTAGATTTTCTCTTAGAAATTGAGGTGCATTTTGGTTGGGTACTAAGTGGCTCTGTATTTCAGCTGGTCTCTGTCCGACCCTAGTGAAACAGTTACCCTGGGTTGAAGTCTCAGCTTTGGAGAAATACCAGCAATTAAGTCACCCGCACCCCACAGGCAACAATTGGAAAAGGAAAATCAAACCTTCCTACAACCACACACCCAGGGTACCACTTGGATAGTACTCGGGTGATTGGCTCAGTTCAAACGGTCCAAATCAATTGTCTCAGTCAGCACCTGTCTCAGGTGAGAGAATTTAAAAGTTTTCTGGCAACTAGATTGCAGGGGTCTGCTGACAACTCAAATATGACTTGTTCCGGTGCTCCGTGAAGTCAGGAGGACCCACCCAGCAAATAGATTAGTCTGGTAAGGTTGATGCCTCTTTCCCCACCTTGCACCTTTGTCACACCCAGTCAAATGATAACTTCGCAGGGCTGTGACCCAGTTGCCTCCAATGAGCAGATACTCCAGGGGTTTGCACCTGCCTTAATCACAAGGAGTTCTATGTCTCCTCAGCCAGGCCACTGCTCTCTGCCACTATCCAGCAGGGGGAGGTGAGGCCTAGACAACCTCCAGTGCTTAATGGAGGCTAGGGCTGTTCACTCAGTTCCAGCCCTGCCCCTGATTGATATTACTGACAGTACAGAACAACTTTGTGGGAATTTGTTTCTGTCCCAGCTAAATTCCCCTGCAGAAGAGAAGCTGTTTTTAGTTCACAGAATCTGTGCCTCAGGTCCTGTCTGTGCTGCTGTCCGGTCTCAGCTGTAGTTTGTATTCGCAGCATGTTTACCTGTCAGTTCCAGCCTCGGGCTGCTCTCCTTTGTCTTGGCTGATGATCCCCTGAGGGCTGGGCACATCTTAGGCTCAGTAAAGTGTTCATCTGGGTCAGCCCTGCCCTGGGAATCTGCAAGTTCTGTGCGTGCATTTTCTAGTCCCTGTGCTCCACCCAGGCCGGTACCGCCTCAGGCAAACCCTTTACTCAAGGGGCTTATGTTTCCGTCCCAGATCTGTTCCACCAGTGGTTGCCACCTGAGAAGATGCCCGGCCTCCTCTGGTTGCCCAGAGACAGGGGGTGTGACTCCAGGGGTGAGCCATATTTTTGCTAAAAATGGCTGCTGTTGTATGCCTCGGGGCACTGCCACTCCTGTGTGGTTCCCTCTCAGCTGACCGTCCTCTCCTCACTCCCGTGCCACAGAATCAGCACTAACCAGCAGCAGTCCATGCCCTGTCCACACATCTCGAGAAAATACCCAAGAATCTGGGGGACAGGCTTCTAGACCTCCGAGTGAGAGTGGAGGGGAGTGCTAGGAGCTCAGAATTGCAAGTAGAGAATATATACAGTTTTATACAGTTTTATGCCTGGCAGGAGAGTGCCATGGCTCCCTAGTGGGAGAAGTAGGTCCAGTTTTTAGAGGGTCTCTCCCATGGAATATAATGGGAGGACTTTTCAACTCTGCTCATTTGTTTATGGGGTACTCTGAGCCATTCTTATGGGTCCTGTCCACTTGGTGATGGGTTTTATACCTTTTGTTTGTATCCTTGGGGTTGCAGCTCGCCTCAGCAGGGTTGATGTGCATTCTTCAACCTTCTGTCTTGGTGTAGCTCTAATCCACCGGGTTACTTGCTAAATTTCTGTCCTTTAACTCTCTTTCTGGGCAGAAGCCTCTGTGGAAAGCTGGCTTCAGTCAGCCATCTTGTCTCCCCCTTGCTCAGACTATTCTTGAACTCAGGACCTCAGGTAATCCTACTGCCTCAGCCTCCCAGAGTGGTAAGATTATAGGTGTGAGCCATCACACCCAGCACGTATCCATCTTTTTTTATCCTTAGTGCCTTGTATGGTCCTTTGCACAAGATGGGTCCTACATAAATATTTACTGAACTGTAAGAATAACATGCTATCAAGTTTTACTGAAGATTTAGCATCTTAGAAGGTGCTTAATAATAAGATATTATTATATAATATTATTATAATCAAGATAAATTAAAAAGTCTAAAAATATTTCTTAAAATTATTTTCTTTTAAAACATGAGATGCTTTAGGAATTAAAATCTTACTTTAATGGCTCAGTGCCCGTGGTACAGTGGTTACAGCACCAGCCACATACACTGAAGGTGGCAGGTTCAAATCCTGCTCAGGCCATCCAAACAAAAATGGTAACTGCAGCAACAACAACAACAACAACAACAAAAATAGCTAGGTGTTGTGGCGGGTGTTTTTAATCCCAGCTACTTGAGAGGCTGAGGTAAGAGAATCACTTAAGCCCAAGAGTTTGAGGTTACTGTGAGCTGTGATGCCACAGCACTCTACCAAAGGCAACATAGTGAGATTCTGTCTCAAAAAAAAAATAAAAAAAATCTTGCTTTATATATCATGCTTTACCATTTAATGACGTATGTTTAGATATTATTAGAAAGACCTTTAATGTTAGTTTGCAAAAACGATCATTGAAAATCTGGGATTCTGGATGAGTCACATGATGTTTGCTCAGCTTGGAGAAAGAAGAGCAAAGTTTCATTAATTCTGATTCATTGAAGGAAATGAGAAAATCTGATCTGGGATGGTCTTTAGAATTTTCTCAATAAGAAAAGCAAACTATCAGATTTATCAAACAGATTCTGTATTCCAGCTGTTGGGAGTATGTGAGAATGACTGTTAATTTGCCAGTCAACTCTTTGCAAATAACACTTCTAAATTATATTGCACTGATTACTAAATGGGGTTGAGCAAATGTTTTCAAATGTTTATTGGCCATTTCAGTATTATCTTTTGGGAAGTGTCAGTCCAACTGTCTTGTTCACTTTTCTATTGGGTTGTTTATTTCTTTATTTTTAGCTTGATGTCTCTTCTATATCTTCTGGATACCCATTCTGTTAAACATGTTGCAGAAATCTTTTCCCACCCTGGTTTGCCCTTTTATTGTCTTAGCAATATCTTTTGATAGTGTAAAGTTGTTAATTTATGTAGGGAATTTATCAAAAGCTTACTTTATGGCTAGTACTTTTTGTGTCCATTTTAAGAAATCTTTCCTTTCATGTTATTGTGTAGACTCTTTAATCTACTGTTTTTCCTTTCATATTTATATTTCACTCCTGATAGAAATGATTTTGTGGTAAGTTGTCAGGTAGGAAGATGCATGTTATTTTTTCCTTGTGGCTATCCAGTTAAGCACTTTTTTTTTTTTTTTTTTTTTTGAGACAGAGCCTCAAGGTGTCGCCCTGGGCAGACTGCCAAGGCATCACAGCTCATAGCAACCTTCAATTCCTAGGGGCAAATGATTTTCCTGCCTCTGCCTCCCAAGTAGCTGGGACTACAAGAGCTTGCCACAACACCCGGCTATTTTTTGGTTGCAGCTGTCATTGTTGTTAGGCGGGCAGGGCCGGATCCGAACCCGCCAGCTCAGGTGTATGTGGCTGGTGCCATAGCCGCTTGAGCCACAGGTGCTGAGTGCAGTTAAGTACTTTTAAAGTGCTTCAGAAACTTGAAAACTGTCTATTTCAATGACTTTTAAATAGAAAAGTCACTATATAATGTTTAATCTTTTAATTCATATTGTACTTGAAGATCTTGTTAAATGGGTAAATTCATCCTCTTTCTTTGCTATTAAAATGACTGTTATATCTAATAAACTAATAAAGTTTAAATTATTGCTAGTAAATAATTTTATACTTAAATTATTTAATCTGTCTTTTAGGAGTTATTTATTTCAGTTTAGGTTCTTTTCCATTTAAGACATGTGGTCGTTAATTGCTTCGTTCTATCTCAGTTGAAATCACATGGTCAATGGACTGTTTATTTTCTGGAATATGTTTAATGAGCTACTTTTTGTGCTTTTCTATTCGGTGATTCTTTTTAGAAATTATAAAAACAAGGATCTTTATCACACTGAGCATGAAAAATTAAGAAAGTAATGAAGTAATAATTATGAAGGATATATAGGTCAACATTTTAATAAAAAGCTTCTTATAACTTAAAAGAGTAAAGGGTCCTCATATCATTTCCTCATGTTGCTAATGATTTTCTTCTATAAATCTCCAGTCAAGTTTAATTTTTGAGTATGGAACAATATAAGTTTAGTGTAGGCTTCCCTTTTTGTTTTTCCTTTCAAGGTAGCATCTCCACTTTGCCACCCAGAATGGAGTGCAGTGATGCGATAGCTCACTGAAAGCTCTAGCTTCTGGGTTCAAGCGATTGTCCTGGCTTCACCTCCTGAGAAGCTGGAACTATAGGCACACATCACCATGTCCGGATAATTTTTCATTTTTATTTTTTTTAAGAGATCGGGTCTCACTATGTTGGCCAGTCTGGTCTTAAGCTCCTGGTTTCGAGAGATCCTCCTGCCTTGCCTCTCAAAAGTGCTAGGAGTATAAGTATGATATACCTCACCTGGCTCTTTAGGGGACTGGACACTAATCTAAGGTTATGTAGGATTCTAAATGCCTTGATGTAATTAGGACAGTTATAAAGATATCTTCCTTGTTTGGGCCCTTTTTGACATGGTATCTCAAAATTTTCCTACTATTTTACTTTTTTTTTTTTTTTTTTTTAAATCCCAGTTAGATTATTACACTAACACAAGAATTCCATTTTATTTACCACTGTGTAACAGGCACCACACTGCTAGCACCTGCTGTGTAACAAGCGCTCAAGGAATGTCTGTTCAGTGAATAAATGAAGGAACACAGGATCTATGCAATAAACTTCAGAGTTCAAGTGGCATGTATTCCCTGTGTCCCTAGGAACATGAAACACCCTTGGCCTATTTGGATTCTATAGGAGGCTCTCAGAATGGAAGAGGCCAATATCTAAGCTTAAATGACTAGCTTATATAGATCCAAACTCAGAGCACAGCAAGCTTAAACACACATACATATTCTAATTTAATTTCTGCTGTTTTAAGTTGGTTGTATATTAATAAGAGACCTTCTGTAGTAAAAGAAATTGTTTGGGGAAACCTAGCACGGGGAAATGGGAAATAAGATGATAAATTAATGTCACTGTGTCATCAAGGGCTCCCTGGTAGTTCCCAGTTTCTTTCCCTTTGTGCACAAGCATATTTTACAGAAAGTCAAAGAGACGAAAGTTTGGTCGTGTTCTTAAACACAATGCTAAGACAAGACATATGTTGGTTTTAGAATGTCACAATTTTATTCTAAACAGAGAGCAAGCTTCTGTGTAAACACACTTATATTAAAGAATAAATACGGCTTCTCAAGTAAAGAACAAGTAATATTTTTGCTATCTACAAGGGTGCTTTTCTCCACGGGGCTAGATAATTGGAGATTGGCCACACAGTGAACTCTTTTGGGGGAGTTTATTCTATTTTACGACCAAAGCAAAGCATATAAGCCTAGTTTAAATAATTAAATATTTATAGAATACCTAAATATGAACTTGGTATGAAATAAATGGGGAATGAAATAAACTTTTACTGTTTTATGTATTTTGACTTTGCCGATAAAATGGAAAAAAAAAAATCAGCTTGTTATTTTGTTGTTGAATTTCTAGGACACAAAAGCACAGATGTCCTTTCCCACTCCATATTGCAGCAGACATCTGCTGTTTTTGCCTGCCCAGCATTTATTCCTCCTTCCTTTGGTAATAACAGTCTGATTTTCCATCCGGGAGCTGCTCCTTTACCATTTTAGCCCATGTATTACCAGTGGTGTGACCCTCACCCAGTCAAACCCGTGTCCCTGCAGTCCACATATGGGCACGGTACCCGGAGCTGGCCAATTAGAACATCACAGCCTCGTAGCCACAGCTACTAGTTCAGAATGTGCAAGGGACCCAGGTAAGGCCGGTGAGGCACATTCTGTGAGTTCTTCATAGCACTATTGGGAAAATAATACTTTTTTTTCTTGTGAGGACATTTGGGCTGGTAAAATGAAAGCCTGAAATAATTCATGGCTTCCTTTGTTACCGTATGGAACAAAAAGAGCCCAGAGATGGAAAAGGTCACAGTTATAGTCACTAGAACACCTGAACACAGTCATGACAGAAAGACTACCCACCGTGGATTCTTCAGTTCCATGAGCAAAGACACTTCCTTTTGCTTACCCAGTTTGAGGGAGGCTTCTGAGAGTACTGACAGATACAATTATCGTAAGTCTTTCCTTTGAAGTATGACTTGGCTTTGCAGACGTGAAGGCTCAAAGTCCTGGAACACTGACTCATTCTCTGATAATTCTTGAGAATGTTCTTGACTGAAGTCAAAAAACTTTAGTCCCTACCTCATTGTTTCATCTCTGAACCTAATATAGGAATGCCTACAATGTTATTATTTTAAAAAGTAGAAAGAGGTAGGGTGCTTACCGGTCCACTCCCCGCTGTGAGATTCTGGAGAGCCCCTAAAGATGCTTCCTGGGTATAGTTTCTGATGCTCTTGGCGATTAAGGACAAGTACATCCTTATCACAATGGAGTGCCACAGCCACTCCACACCCTTGGGGTTGCTCTTTTCCTCCGGCATCGGCACGTCCTGGTATTGCTGACCCGCACACAATCAGAATCCAGAATTAATGCATGTCAAGTGATATCTCTAATTCTACATTCAGACCAAGAGACCAGCAATACTGCCTAAACGACTAATAATTTGCATAAGAAGCCCTTGAAATAGAAATTTAAAAAGCAAATATGTATGATTGCCAATTAACTTTTAGCCCATGATGATTATTTCTTCTTAATAACACGCCCCCTCCCACCACCAACTTGACATTTCACAGTGAGGGAATTCAGAGAATTATGCACAGGTCATTCTATTACAATTTTCAGGCTGCTGTTAAGTTAAAAGCTAAATTAGTCACAACCATCCTAAAGCTGAAGATAAGAAAAGCAGACCTGTTCCCTCAGAGTCTAGGGAGGGTGTCCAGGATAGCATCAGGGTTCTAAATTTACCGGTTGTTCTTCAAGTTCACAAATATCAGCGGAGCAGGGGACGTCACATTCTTTCAGTTTTCATGCTAGTATGGAAATAAATGTGTATTCTTTCCTATGGGATTTGCTTTTAGTATGTCCAAAGTTTGGTTTTAGAGTGCCCAAAGCCAAACATCAAGACTGCTTTTATTATTTATTTTTGTTTTGGAGACAGAGTCTCACACCCTGGATAGAGTACGTGGCATCATGGCTCACAGCAACCTCAAACTCTTGGGCTTAAGCGATCCTCTTGCCTCAGCTTCCTAAGTAGCTGGGGCTACAGGCACCCACCACAATGCCCAGTAATTTTTTCCTATTTTTAGTAGAGATGAGGTCTCATTCTTCCTCAGGCTGGCCTCGAACTCCTGAGCTCAGTATCCACCCATCTCGGCCCCCCTAAATGCTAGGATTACAGGTATGAGCCACTATGCCCAGCCTCAGGACTGCTTTTAATTTTAAAACAATTTATATACTACAGGCCATGTTGTATTAAGCTTATTTCTTGATCTACAGAGCATGCAGCAGCCCTATAGTTCAATGACTAACAGTGCAAATCTGGAGCCAAATTGCCTGGGATTGAATTTGATCTCTAGTTATCTGCTACATTATTCTGGGGAAAATTAATTAACCTTTCTGTACCTTTGTTTCCTCTTGGGTGAATGAGGATATTAATAAGACAGACCTCAAAAGGCTGACATAAGGATTAAAAAAACTTAAAATACTGCCTGTCATACACTAACTACTCAGACACATACATACACACACACACACACACACACACACACACATTCTCCCCCTTGCTCTCATTCTTTCAAAGACCTCTCAACATACCTCCTTTACTTTCCTGCTCCGACTGCCAAAACACCCAATACTTTTGTCGTTGTCAGTCTGGATATTCCGGTTTTGAATATAGATACTCTGGGAATATTTTTCTGGGAGCTCTGCCTCCAGTTGGTAGGAGAGGTTATGAAGAATGCACACACAGTTCTCTGTGGCCTGAGACAACAGGACATGAACACTGGTCATACACACACAGATACCCTGTGCAGGTATGTTATCCCAGGCTGGTGTCAGCTCTTACAGGGATTACTGGATGCGACTGGGTGTGTTTGGGATTGTGGAACGAGTGTGGCTAGAAAGGCTAAGGTTAGATCATGAGTCCTCAGGAACACAATGCTAAGAATTAGGGCCTAATTTCTTTTCTTTTTTTTTTTTTTTTTTTTTTTTTTCCGAGACGAGTTTCATTATGTCACCCTTGGTAGAGTGCCATGCCATCACAGCTCACAGCAACCTCAAACTCTTGGGCTTAAGAGATTCTCTTGCTTCAGCCTCCCAAGTAGCTGGCACTACAGATGCCTGCCACAATGCCTGGCTATTTTTTTTGTTGCAGTTGTCATTGCTGTTTAGCTGGCCCGGGCCAGGTTTGAACCCTGCAACCCTCGGTGCATGTGGCCGGTGCTTTAAACACTGTGCTACGGAAACTACTCGAGCCTAATTTCTTAAAATATCGGAGAGGCTTTCTAGCTTACTTTTTGGGGAGTGTGGCCAGAAGGGCTCTGTATTTAGATATGTAATTTAGTAGTCATGTTGAGTGGGAGAAGAGGAGGAGATATTGTTTGCAGGAACCAATGAGGAGGGTGTTGCAATAATCAGTATAAAAGATCCACAAACTGGGAGGGGAGCAGCAGATGGAGCCGATGAACCCAAAGCCTTTCCAAAGGCAGTGTGTACATGGTTAGGTACCCAGTGGACAGAGGACTTCAGGGAAGGGAGGTGATCTAGGATTATTCAGATTTCTGTCTTCTTTTGGTAGATGGTAATAATCATTAAGAAGGATTATACAGAAGAGGAACAAGTTTGGGGATGAGGGAAGAGATAAATTTAAGTTCACTGATGAACATGTAGCACTTGGGCTTCTTTCAAAAACCCACAGAATTATTAAACAGATTAATCAGAAATCTGGATCTCGAGATTAGAAAGAAAAATAAAGCTAGGTAGATTTTAATATTTCTAAGTATATATGGGAAATGTTATACTTAGCAAATGAGTCAGTAAATAAATCTAAACCCAAAATAGCTACCTTAGGAATATTCTGAAAAAAATAAAATTAAAAAAATAAAAAGAATATTCTGAATTGTCTTAGTAAGACAAATAGGTACCTTGATACGTAAGATATTTAACTCTTGGGTTACCTTGTCATCTGGCTGGTAATCTGCAATGGTTCCCCTGACATAATGGACCAGCGAGTCAATGAGCCCATCACATCTTCTTATCACTTTTCTCCCATCAGGGCCAGCCGAACTCATGTTTCTATCAGGAAAAACAAACAAAACATCAGAATCTTAGGTCATGTACCCAACTGGGCTTTGTTTTGAAGCTTTCCTCCATGTTTCATTCAGGTGTTTTGCAAACTTGTAAAAGTGTGACAGACCTGTCCGGCAGTCAATAAATCAACTGCCCGACAGTCATCAGATCTGGATGCAATTTTAAAGTACGTCCATGCTACATGTCACCATGCCATAAAAGTCTTCTGTCTACTTCACTCTAAGGACCAAGATCACAGCACTGTCTACTTAATCACTTAATTTACTTAATCTTGGCCCCATTTTTGAGAGTGTAGATAGGAAGGCAAATGTTCTGCAACTAACAAGAGAATCAATGGTACATAAGACACAGCAATATACCAGATGTCCAAGTCCCAATTTGCTCCAACTAAATAACTTAAAGTTGAGCTGGGCCTTAGTTTCTTCTTTTCTTTTTAAAGCCAGTTATTGGGGGCGGCACCCATAGCTCACTGGGGAGGGCGCCAGCCACATACACCCAGGCTGGCAGGTTCAAACCTGGCCTGTGCCAGCTAAACAACAATGACAACTGCAATAAAAAATAGCTGGGCATTGTGGTGGGTGCCTGTAGTCCCAGAAACTTGGGAGGCTAAGGCAAGAGAATCACTTAAGCCCAAGAGTTTGAAGATGCTGTGAGCTGTGATGGCACAGTACTCTATCAAGGGAGACACAGTGAGACTCTGTCTCAAAAAATAAATTAATAAATTGGACTAC
The DNA here is from genome assembly GCA_963574355.1 of Loris lydekkerianus. Taxonomy (NCBI): domain Eukaryota; kingdom Metazoa; phylum Chordata; class Mammalia; order Primates; family Lorisidae; genus Loris; species Loris lydekkerianus. The sequence goes on along the minus strand of CAUYPK010054216.1, from coordinate 22,370 downwards.
ATTATTTTGGAGTTTTGTAGGTTTCAGTATAAGCTGTTATTGATGAATATTAAACCAGAAGCTCTAAAATATGATGATTCTATAATTAAAATGGCAGAGAGATATAACAGAAAACAGCTTCCAGTGTATAAGATCTAAGTCAAAAGCCTGACCTATAAGTATCTTTGCACTTAGCCTATTTCTAATTTTATTAAGCCATGACACCTTTCTATATACAGCAACTAAATCTATAATTAGAAGTTGCTTTCCTATAGAGAAATGAAGTTTATCTAGTATAGCAACTCAGTGCATTTGGGGTTTACACTGCAAATTCAGATCATGCTTATGTTCTGATATTACTGCTACTACCTTCCTTTGGATTAAATTTTTCTCATTGGCATCAACTATTTCAAAATATTTTTTCCAAAAATATTAATACCTCAGTCAACAAGAATGACCAAAGAAGAGTGCCTTCAGGATTTCAGAACCTGAGAACCACCTCTGTTTCCTTTTGCCAACTTTAATTGCTAAGAACTATTCTTATCAAATGTATCAGAACATTTTCTTTTTCTTGGTTGGCATACTATCCAAAATACATTCAAGACTTGTTGTTTTACCATGTCTCAGTGTCATTCTGAGCGTCAAAAAGAACTGTAACTTTGAAGCCTTTTGGGTCTTATTTTTTTCATCTGTAAATAATATAATTGTAGTAAGTAATTTCAAAAAGGCTTTCTGCTCCAAAATACTGTTTTCCGTGTATATTTGTTAAAGAAACAGATGTGCCCAGCATCATACCATGATCTAAAGGGAACGGGGGAGAGTATACAATATGGTACCTGCTTCCATGGAGATAACATCTATAGGTTCAACTCTAGGAAATACACATAATTCACAAAAATGGCAATTTAACTATCACAATTTAATAGTTGAGGACACGATATGGATACACCTAAAACCAAGAACATATTAACAATTCACCTAAAACCAAGAATATATTAACAATTTAACAGTTGCTGAATTGCTATAATGAAATTTTTTATTTTTAACAAAATCCATTTGGTGACTTTGGTTCTCATTTGATTCTTCTGATTAAATATTAGCTTTCTTATTTAATTTTTACTGTATTATCTGAAAGTTTGAAACTTTGTCCCTTAGAAAAAGATAATGCATGTGTCTATCAACTGGACATAAAACCATTTTTACTACAGCTTTTTCTCAAGAAATGAGCATTTACATTAAGGACCTCTGACTCCACTGGGAGCTCTTTAAGAATCATGGGATATAAGATGCTTGGTAGAAACTGGAAAAACATCTTTTCTAGTCTCCTTATTATACACGGGGGAAAAAGTGAAATCTAAAGAATTTAAGTCACAGCAAATCAGTGGTGAATTCAGATAGGAAGGGCTGATCATCTAACATTCATTCCACCTGCCATTTGCTTAGCAAATACCACCCGTTCCCAAGTATAAGACACTGTTATCACATTTTACAGCTTCTCTTTGACCTTTTCAGCCCCTAGCCTGAAGAAATGGCAGTAGTTTAAAATGGCTTTAACAAATCAAGAGGTCTGTCCTCCTTGCCAGTTAAGCCTACCACATACCCTGCAGATGGATGACTTAGCTTTGTTTAACTTCAGGGTGTTTATTTTGGGTCAGAATGGTAATTCAAGTTGGCAGGGCCGCCGGTTCACATGCACGTACTGTTGTCTTGTCATTGGTATTATCCAGACTCTACTCGCTCGAAATGGGACTTATCAGGGGTTTCTGGCAGTTGATATCTTTGTTGACAGAAAGCACATGGAAGCCCATGGCTCCAGTATTTGCTCTTGCATATCCAGAATAGTTCCCACCTTACTCAACTACACAGAAATATGAATAGGGGCAGATTACTTTATAACATGAATAGAAATCATTGGACAGAAAGTACTTTGTATTGTACTACACCGAAAATAATTAATATTTATAGAAAATGATATATATCCATCTTAAAGTATTTTTTGAACAGCTACTACTTACACTTGCAGGAACTAGAAAATTAACATGGCTAGACTGAAGGCAAACTTGATTTTTTTACAACAATCTCCTGAATACAGAGAAATACTTACAAATACTATTTTTCATACGTAATCCAAAGGAGGTTTAATAGGAAAGTATTTCAAAACTATAAATTATATATACTGAAACAATGATCTCATTGCAAATTCAAAAAGTATATATACATAGTACTCAATGAAAACTGATTATCAAAGTCACCAACAGACTATACTGAAATGGTGACTCTCAGTGCCTGAGATCTGAATTTGATTAAATAATGAGTTTATTTCCCCTGGTATAATCTAGTCCCTGTCTGAGTAAATAGGTGAGCACCTTTAAGTAAACTGAAACTGTATACTGTTGTATACTGAAATTTAAACAACAGGTCTTTGGACTGGGAGTTAAAAACAAGGAAGACAGGGCCTCGGGAAAGGGCTAAGTGAAGGAGATGAGCTCCTGTTCACACCGAGGCAGGACTGTTTGGGAGTTTTTCACCCACACTGAGCTCACAGCGGAGGATGCCAGGCTAGCAGGCAGTGCTTAGTATCAGGGAGAATTTTTCTAGCAATATGATTTGTACTGGGGGTGGAGGGCAAAGAGAGAGAAAGTGAACCTCGCATAAGTCTCGGAAATGGTTACAGGGAGCTTCACCCATTTAGGAGGATTTAGGGGTTTTATCTCAAGGCAAATCGGTGACTCTTGACTCTCTCCAGGACCACTTATCTCCCACATTCCTGAGTGTCACAAAGAAAAAGAGAAAAGAAAACAGAATGCCTGCCCACCCCCCCAACTTTGCTAAAACTAAAAAGAAGGATGGTTGTGTCTTTGTTAAGATTAGTGATTAAACCTAAAATTCAAATGGTAAACCAAAGAATGGACATGTTAAAGACAGCTGCCATTCAGTGTTTGAACTAGACATTCTGGTAGACAGCGTCATAGCCTGTCATTTTCATAAAATTCCTGACATTGGGGTACCCTAGAATCACACTCTGGGAAATTCTGACCTGTGCCCCTCATTTAAAATTGGGGTTAACTGCTCCTAACAGGATTCTTCCCGGCCTTTCCACGTGAGGTTGTCTGTGTGTGGCTACATGCCAGCATTCTGTCAAACGTGCTTAGTTGACCAGCACTGGAAAAAAATCTTTACAACAAGCTCAGTGTAAAGTGTGTGCTCGACTAGCCTGCGGACACAATGAGCTGATGGGAGATGTTTATGGTCAAAGGTTTATGTTTAGGTCACCAGGACGTCAGAATGGCAGGGGACAACAGGCTTGTAGTGCATCTTTTTGCCACCCTCCCCCTATTAGTTAATTCTAAGGGGCATATTTTTTTTTAATGGTTTTTTCTACTTGATAAGGGGTGTGCTTTTCTAACACACAGTTCATGTGTGTGTCGCCTATAACGTCTGGTGGGACCAGTCCTGAAGGTGTAACCAGCTCACTGAGCTAGTGGTCATTTCAATGGTTTAAAAAAAATTATAGATTGAGACAGGTGTGGCGGCTCACTCCTATAATCCCAGCACTGTGGGAGGCCAAGGCAATTGGAATGCTTGAGTTTGAGACCAACAGAGCAAGAGTGAGACCTCATCCCTACTAAAAACAGAAAAACTAGCCAGGCATGGTGGTGGGCACCTGTAGTACCAGCCCCTCGGGAGGCTGAGATAAGAGGATCCCTTGAGCCCCAGAATTTGAGGTTGCTGTGAGCTAAGATGCCATGGCACTCTACCCAGTACGAAAGAGTGAGACTTTGTCTCAAAAAAAAGAATTGGTAGATTCACCTTTGTGTTCACCAATAATTATAGGCTTCCTAATACTGTGGAATGTAAATTGTGTGATAAGGCCTCAGGCCGTACCAGTCTATTAAGCATTTGCTAGACAGAGTCAGAATCCAGTCTAAGACTAAGTAGGCACTCGATAAGACACTGGCTGATAAGGAGGCATCCTTCTTCCTCTTGTTACTTGAGATTTAGGTCTGAGCTTTTGTCTAACTCTCAACTGATACATATCAAACAGTGGGGTCTTGTCTGTGATTAACCAAGAGAAGCAGCAGAGGCAGCTTGTGGTTCCGCACAACAAAAGGAGAGCCTCATTTGAACTGGCGGAGGAACAAAAACTCTGTGCCAAAAGAAGGGCTTGCTTGTTACTCTAAAGTCAACGTTAGTTCCTGAAGGTATCGGCACACATCAGCCAAAGTCGACGGTTCAGGATGCTAACAGCGCAATGACCTGTGCATCTTGTTCCTTTCAGGATGAGCAGAATGAACCGAACAAAGACGTCAGCATCTATTATACATCAAGAAGCCAGAAGGAGGGGGAGAAAACCTAACCTTAAAAATCCTTTAGCTCTGCTTTCTGCATGTTTGGGTCTTTCCAAAGCATTCTGAACAGTCAATTCAGGAAATAACCATCTGGTTGGTAGGCGGTATCAGTTTAGCTGGAACAGGTTGTTCAAGGCAGGGTGCCAAATTTCATTCAACATGGATTATAAACAGCAAAGTAAAATTTAAAAAGTGCACCTAGGAGCCACTGCAACCTGAATAAGGGCTATTAACATCTCCAGGAGATGTCTGGAGTGACAGACTAGCATTAATGAAAATGGTTAAGACTCAGAATCAATCATATCTTTCTCAGATAGCTTGTACTTCTGAGATAGGTCCAGATTTTAACGCCAGGATAGGAAAAATGGCACCAGTTGCTTTATTCAGACATATCAACCCGTTCATGTCTTTGATAATAATGAATTAGAAAAACTTTAGTAGAAATTCCATGATGATAGCCTTAACTTTTTTGGAAAAAAATTTTCAGTATTGTAAGATACAGTTCATAAAATGCCATCTCTAATTTGAGTTATACAGATATTTTTCCTTAAACATGAGGGTGCTGTTAAAAATCTCTGACAAAGACATTTTTGACAATTTCTTTTCCTGTCTAAGACTCAACTCATGAACTAACTGGTGTGAAAAGATCAGCAAAAATAGTTCTCTTGATATAAATAAAAATTATTCGTTTGTTTCCTTTACTGATTCTTCTTCCTTCACATTGTCCCTCTTCACATAATTTTAGGCAATCAGTATTTATACACTGATTGATAAGAATAAAGAGTGTCTTTAGCAAAGAGAAATGTTACGTATTTTAGTGAAGTACAACTTTTAATCTGGGCTGATTTAGAAAAGACATAAATAGGATAGTGGAAAATTTTAGTTGCAAGAGTAAGGATCTGAACAAGGGGGTTGTTTGGTGGTAGATGTGCTACTTAACAATTTTAATGAGACATACCGACTCTCTTTTTTTTTTTTTTTTTGAGACAGAGCCTCAAGCTGTTGCCCTGGGTAGAGTGCCATAGCGTCACAGCTCACAGCAACCTCCAACTCCTGGGCTTAAGTGATTCTCTTGCCTCAGCCTCCCAAGTAGCTGGGACTACAGGCGCCTGCCACAACGCCCGGCTATATTTTGGTTGTAATTGTCATTGTTGTTTGGCAGGCCCAGGTTGGATTCGAAGCTGCCAGCTCTGGAGTATGTGGCTGGCACCTTAGCCACTTAAGATACAGGCATGAAAGGGACACAGTAACTCTTAAAAGTGGGTTCACAGACACCATAGAAGAGTGGCTACGTAGGCATGGCCATATTTGTTTTGACTTATTGAGAGATTTCAAAATAGCGATTTAACTCCCACCCCCAAAGTTTATAATAAAAAAAAAATTTAAAAAACCAGGACCTGTAGCTCAAGCGGCTAAGGCGCCAGCCACATGCACCAGAGTTGGTGGATTCCAATCCAGCCTGGGCCTGCTAAACAACAATGACAACTACAACCAAAGAATAGCCGGGAGTTATGGCAGGCACCCGTAATATCAGCTACTTGGGAGGCTGAGGCAAGAGAATCACTTAAGCCCAAGAGTTTGATGTTGCTGTGAGCTGTAACGCCATGGCACTCTACCCAGGGTGACAGCTTGAGTCTCTTATTTCCAACCTTCCCTCCCAAAACAAAAAACAGGATCTTATTTACCCATTAAGTATTGTTTATACCTTTTACATTAGTTACTAAAAACATTTACATGGTTATTTAATTCATTAAACCACATACTTGTTTGTATATCTAAAATTACCAAAATAAAATGTGGTTATGACTGGTAGTATAATTATATTAGAAGTATTGACAATCCCATTATTTATGAATTTCATATTGCTTATGTTTATACATCAAATACGAAGAGCGTAAGCAATTAACCAAATAACTGAGGCTAAAGTTTATGATTCAATTGCCTTTCTATTTCTAAAAAAGTCAGTCTCTGGGTTGAACTATCTAGATAGTTCCCTCAAGTTCCCATTTTGCTTACAGTTTTATGGTAAATTACTTCCTACAAATAACTGCACTTAGATTATGGTCTTAAAAAGTAACTTCTGGTCTGTTTTGGGATCTATAGTTGTACAGAAAAGAAAAGGTAGGCCTCGAGAGGTGGCTCACACCTATAATCCTGGGACCACTCAGGGAGGCCACAGCAGGAGGATCCCTTAAGCTCAGGAGTTCAAGACCAGCTTGAGCCTCTACTAAAAATAGAAAAATTAGCCTGGAGTTATAGCTAGCACCTGTAGTCCCAGAGGCTTAGGAGTCTGAGACAGGAGGATCGCCGGAACCCAGGACTTTGAGGTTGCTGTGCGCTAGGCTGACACCATGGCACAGTCCTGCTAACAGAGGTAACAGAGTAAGACTGTGTCTCAAAAAAAAAGAAGAAAAAAAGAAAAGTAGTTATCCGATAATCGAGAAAAAAATTAGATTCTCATTTAATTAAGTATCTTCTAAACTATCTGGGATTATGTACAAGGCTAGAACAAGTAAGTCCTTTTCTGTCATAAGTATTCAGGATAAGAGATAGAATGAAAATGCATACTTTAAAAAATGTAGATGTAGTGAATTTCTAAAGTTTAGTATTCAGTTTAAATTCAGTATATTTGTATATGTGTGTGCTCGAGAAGATAGATATAATTAGATATATTAAAAATTTACATGAAGACATATTTTTTCCTTAGAGTGATATTCCAAATAAACGTGCCCTTGACCTTTGGCTAATTAGGGACAAACGAATAGTTATAGCCTCTCTTTCTAAAGGTACAGTTTGCTTCCTCTGACTATTGCCCACACCAGTCATAAGTGACAATGAAAATTTCTTTTAAGACAGTTATAAATTTTTTTTTTTTTTTTTTTTTTGAGACATAATCTCACTACGTCGCCCTGGGTAGAGTGCTGTAGCATCACAGCTCACAGCAACCTCAAACTCTTGGGCTTAAGCGATTCTCTTGCCTCAGCCTCCCAAGTAGCTGGGACTACAGGCTCCCACCACAGAACCCGGCTATTTTTTGGTTACAGTTGTCATTGTTGTTTGATAGGCCCGGGCTAAATTCAAACCCGCCAGCTCTGGTGTACGTGGCTGGCGCTCTAGCGGCTGAGCTACAGGCACTGAGCCAAGACAGTTATAAATTTTATGGCTTGGCACTCATAGCACAGTGGTTACAGCGACAGCCACATACACCTAGGCTGGCAGGTTCAAACCCAGCCCGGGCCAGCTAAATAACAATGACAACTGCAACAAAAAATGGCCGGGCGTTGTGGCAGGCGACTGTAGTCCCAGCTACTTGGGAGGCTGAGGCAAGAGAATCGCTTAAGCCCAAGAGTTGGAGGTTGCTGTGAGCTGTGATGCCACAGCACCTACCGAGGGTGACGTAGTAAGACTCTGTATCCAAAAAAAAAAAAAAGTTACACATTTTAGTATATAAAAGCATATCATATAATTATCAAAACACATTTACTACACAATTACTCATGGTAAAAAGTGAAGTTTAAGTCATTTTTAGGAGAAATACATTACCAACTGTTTTTCCTCTTTAAGTGGCATAAAATATAAATGCAAAAAAGGAATATGTTTTATGATGTGTAATGAGAAATTCTGGAATGGCCTTCACAATGCAGAAACAGATTGTGTCAGTAAGATTAAAGTGGCAATTTTATAAGACTTTTCTATAGTAGATAGTTAATGACTTTTCTGGGCTTCATAAATGCTTTTTTTTTTTCTTTCTTTTTTAAGACAGAGTCTTGCTCAGTCACCCCAGCTAGAGTGCAGAGATGTTATCACAGCTCACTGCAACCTCCAAATCACTCAAGGGATTCTCCTGCCTCAGTCTCAGGCATATGCCCCCACACCTGGCTATTTTTTTGTAGAGATGGGGTCTTGCTCTTGCTCAGGCCAGTCTGGAACTCCTGGCCTCAAGCAATCCTTCCACCTCAGCCTCCCAAAGTGCTAGGATTACAGGTGTGAGCTGCCGCACCCAGCCAAGAATGCATATTTTTAATATGACTAAAGTACTTTAAAATGATGGCAGTGGACTCATGATAGAATAATGAGCTACCACTAACAGGGACCTTCAAACACCTACTCACCCTTTAATAGCTCCTTAAGGGTGACTTTCCCAGAAATATTTCCTGCCTCCCCAGGCCTCTCTCTTTTCTATGGAATCTGTGGTCCTTATCTCTTCAGGTGCCTATTTCCTCCACTAAACCCTGAGTTCCTCTAGGGCAAAGGTAGGTCCTGTTCTCCTTTGAACTCTCAGAAATTTAAACAGTGGTTTGGGTAGAGCCAGGCCTTCAACAAACACTCAAGGAATGCCCACAGGGTTGCATATAACAGCAAGAGTAAAGACAGATAGGTGCTAAAAATCTCAAGAAGGCCAGACTAATTGCCATTTTCAAATTCCCGATGACTAGTTCTATAATCCTAAAAGTCTCTGGCGCTTAATTCTTCACCTAAAGGATGACATTGCTGACTGCCCAGACTGGTTTGTGTTTGACCTGAAGAGGTTTCTAAAACGGTGACTCTCACTGCTCTTGGGGCAAGACAGAGCCCCAACCATTTCTTCCGGTCTTACATGGGCACACTTAAGTGCCTGGGCATTTTCATTCTTATCTCTAACTTGCCTCTACCTCTTATCCCCCTTTTATCCTTTCAGAGAAGAAAGACATGTGGGAGAGAAGCAGGGAAGAAAGAAGGAAAGGAGGGAAACGGAGGAAAGAAAGTATGAGAAACGTATGCAGAATAAATGACAAATCTTTGCCAGAAATTTCAGACTTATCCCTAACAAAAACCATCATTTTTGATTATGCTACATTCAAAGCTTTTCTAATCAGAAATGTGAAACATACAGATTTAAAGATCGGGCCACACCAATTTCCAAGGAACTGGTACTGTGAACCACTGTAGGAATTTATAAGAAATGAGAAGAAAAGGCTCAAAATTGATATGTGTGTGTGCCAAGTATGGATTCAAAGATAGGGCAGGTATTTCTTTTTCAGTAATTTCCAAGATTGTCACACAAATCTTTTGGGATTCAAAATATTTGGAAGAGTATTCTGGTAATTGCAATGAATATTTTAATTAAGTTACATTGCTAACTCCAAGTAATTAAAGATGATTTTGAAAAAAAGAATGGGACATTTTAGCAGGATTTCCACTCAAAGCAAGCAAGCAAGCAAGATGCTGAAGTTCCATAACAGCTTCCAAGAAAACACAGTGCTTTGAAAGGGATGTTTGTCGAGAAACATGCCTATACCCTAATTAGCTACATTTTGATGTTAAAGTAATCACCTAATGGAAAGTCAGTGCTAGTGATGTGCTGGTAAGTGTTTAACGAGTAGTTTTCTGGGGATGCAGGTAAAGGGAGATATCTGATTTGTAATGTTTGCCAATTTTTTCCTTGTTTCTTTTTTTAGAGACAGTCTCATTACGTCTGTCTACCCAGGCTGGACTACTGGGTTCAAGCAATCCCCCTGCCTCAGACTCACATAGGTAGCTGAGAGTATTGGTGCACACAGCCTGGCTTGCATTTGCTAATTTCTTAGTGAAAACACTTCCATCATGGCTGGTTTCAAGCTACTAACATCGTGTCAATGAATGGAGACTTAGGATCAGATTCCAACAATCATTCTTACTGGCAGGACACGCTAGAGCGTACAAGTGATTTTTCCTCTCCTAACTTGGATTTTACTACTCATTACACGAGGATATTATTTAAGAAAAAACTTGAAACTTGCACATGAACATTGTTATCTCAATGACAAAATTTTCATCATCTTTCAGTGGGACTTACGAGAAGTATGACACTGCAAAGGGACCTAAAGAAATCACCAAGGGCCAAGGTAAATGCTGTTGCAGGCAGATGCTAATCCTGTAGATAAATGATCTGCCACTTGGCAAAGATGGTGCACCTGATGATGTTGGCTTTCTTGAAGGATGAGCTGTACATGTTCTCCTATATTAATCTCATCCTGCCATACCAGCCCCAGGTGGGCAGAAGTGACATCACTGCCACTAAAGCAAACATTTTACCTGCAGAACAGATTTACTCTGCACCATTGCCCGACGCAGACCAGAAATGATCACAATGTGAACTCTAGTCAAGGGGAAAGGTCACTGGTTTATACGAAAGGTTTTCTACAAAGTAGATGGAAAGAATTCATTGCAATAGTCCAAATTGAAAATAAGGTCAAAAACACGACACTGTCCATGTTGCCAATTCAGCTCACTACTGGCTCTGAACACATAAGGAGGAAAAATATCTCAAATCCATCTGTAGCAATTAAGATATCTGCTGCCATTTATGATCTTTTTATTCAGCTAAGATTGTTACGAGTTAGTTGACATATTTTTAAAAAAGTTTTCCGGAGGCTGAAGAAGGAGGATTGCCTAAGCTCAGGAGTTCGAGACCAGCCTGAGCAAGAGTGAGACCTTATCTCTAAAAATACCTGGGCACCTGTGGTCCCAGCTACTTGGGAAACTCAGGCAAGAGAATTGTTTGAGCCCAAGATTTAGAGGTTGCTGTGAGCTAAGACTGCATAGCACTCTACTGTGGGTGACAAAGTGAGACTCTGTTTCAAAGACTAAATAAATATATAAAAAAAAGTTTTTAGTTTTTCAAGAGTGGAAAAACAAGCACCACATGTACTCACTATTAAATTGGCACTAACCAACAAGCACACATGTACACAGGGGAAAGTAAAACTCAGAGGAAATCAAGGGGGGGAGGGGACAGGCAAAAGTTTCCCTAATGTGTACAATGAATATCATTTGGGTGATAGTCCCACCTATAGCTGGAACTCAAGCGTGACAGAAGTGATCCGATCCACGTAACCTAAAATACTTGTACTCCCTTAATACTTTGGAAATGGACACTATTTGACTGTAGTTCTTTTCTTACATTCTGAATATTCACCTGGTGGCCTTTGTACACATTGTGACCTCTAGCCTGAAGTCGACTGCATTGCCATCTCCTGTCTCAGAAAGACGTCCCAGTTCATTCATATGCTGCTTCTTTTTATTTATTTTTGCAGTTTTTGGCTGGGTCTGGGTTTGAACCCGCCACCTCTGGTATATGGGGCCGGCGCCCTACTCACTGAGCCACAGGTGCCGCCCCTGCTGCTTCTTTTGTATCTTCTCTGATTATCAGAAATGTGGCAAAGACTTCTACATGCACAGAATTTCCAGAACAAAAGCACTGGGATGTAGGGGCAATGCCCAGAATGAGAAATGAATCCGGCTATAGACTGGTTTATCTGACACCTCTGACGCTGGCAGACCGTGAAGAACAGAGGTTTCACCCACATGAACCTGGTGTGGACATGTGACAGACATTAATTTACATGCTGATGAAAGGAGGAGCTTTGGCTTTGAAGACAGAGTTCCCGGATTTGAATTCCAGCTCCATCTATTGCTAGCTACATGACTCTGGGAAAAAACCATTTAACCATTTGAGCCAGTTTCCTTATCTATAAAATTGGGAAAATCTACTTTATAAAGGCTGATGCTGAGAATAAACTGAGAAAATCCTCATAGAGCATTTAGAACCGTTTCTGGAATATAATAACAATAAATGTGAGCTACTGTTGTCATAAATTTGATATATAGATGAAATTAGAACGGATAGTTTAGTAAGCATATACACTATGGCAGGCGTCCTCAAACTGCGGCCTGCGGGCCACATGAAGCGGTGTAAATTGTATTTGTTCCTGTAATGTGTTTTTTTTTTTTTTTAAAAAAACTATTGTCTGGCCCTCCAACGGTTTGAGGGACAGTGAATTGGCCCCGTTTAAAAAGTTTGAGGACGCCTGCACTACGGCATGCAATTTCCAGATCTCTGCTATACTCTGCTTTTCGAAGCAGTTCAAAAGAGCCATTTGCATTGTTTTGGAAACAGTTTGGAAGGTGTCATTCTGACTGGCTGAATACTTACATGTTCTGAAAAATATGTGCCAACTAGGCCATTGCTTCAGTCAAACTATGCGTATCTTATACTCCTTGATTTAAAGGGGACCTACAGGAAGACACTTATAACTAACACCTTTCCCTTTGGGTTTTCACCTTTACAATCCATCTTTCCTGTTGATATGTGCCTTATTTTTCACACAAAAATAACTAGATTTCTGTCTTCCACAATAGTTAATTTTGCTTAGAGGAGAAAAAAATTAACTCTTTAACATGGCCCCACAATCTGGCCTTAGTCTATGCTTCTGATTCCTATTTATTTTCTACCCCCAACCCCATACTCTTACCAGACTTGGCTATTCACTAATTCACCATATATTTTTGTTTGTTCACTCCTTCACTTAATCATTACAATCATATACTTTATGCTTACTATGTGCCAGAAACTTTCCTAGGTGTCAGAGATTAAAGACTTTTTTTTTTGGAGACAGAGTCTCATTATGTTGCCCTCGGTAGAGTGCCGTGGTGTCACAGCTCACAGCAACTTCAGATTCTTGGGCTTAAGTGATTCTCTTGCTTCAGCCTTCTAAGTAGCTGGGACTACAGGCGCCCACCACAATGCCTGGCTATTTTTTTGTTGCAGTTGTCATTGTTGTTTAGCTGACCCAGGCTGGGTTCAAACCCATCAGCCTCGGTCTATGTGGCTGGCGCCATAACCCCTGTGCTACAGTGCTGAGCCTAAAGATTTTTTTTTTTTTGAGACAAAGTCTCACTTTGTTGCCCTGGGTAGAGTGCCGTAACATCACAGCTCACAGCAACTTCAGATTCTTGTGCTTAAGCGATTCTCTTGCTTCAGCCTCCCAAGTAGCTGGGACTACAGGCATCTGCCACAACGCCCGGCTATTTTTTTGTTGCAGTTTGGCTGGGGCCAGGTTTGAACCCACCACCTTCGATATATGGGCAGCACCCTACTCACTGAGCCACAGCCTAAATGTTTTTTTTTTTTTTTTTTTATAATGCAGGGACCTACCTTTAAAGGAGCTCCCAATCCAGTAGAAAAGCTGTGTAAACAACTCATCATAAATGAGCAAGGTGATGAAACCTACAACAATGGTGACTTGCCCATAAAATGCTATTTGAGCCCTTAGGAAGAGGCAATGTTTTTTGCTGGGGAATCAGGACTGTCTTTCGCAAAAAAGGTGAACTTTATCTTTGATGTTAAATGATTAGGAGATTAAATATTCAACAGGCTGATAATAGAAAATGTTTACCAGACAAATAAAATTAAATGGAGCCTCTAACTACATGAAAGTGCCTATGACATCTAAGGAAAGGCAAGCACTTTCGTGGGTATGAAGTAGGTTTACAGGGGGAAGGTGGTAAAGAAGACTGTGGATGGACTGTAAATGGTGTGTATGCTGTGATGGACCACGGCGTCTTCCATTTTTGTTTTGTTTGCCTAGCAAGTATTTCTATCCCTCTTGTTTTAGAACAGACCTTTCCATTCTGGCTATAAAGCAGGTATCTATAAAACAGGTGACAGTGACCCAAATTGTATATACCTTTCTAAGCAAGGCCAGGCATGAACCTTCCTGAGGTTGGCACCACCATTTAAAGAAAGAGGTGCACTTTTTCTGTCTGTGATGATCTGCTCAGAAGATAAGGCTAGTTTGCATTTGTAAAGAATGAGCCCAACATGCAAAGCAAGAGAGCAGAAATCACATGAAACTAGAAAAAGAGTGAGTCCTAGGGATGCTGACTTTCTGTCCTAGGAAGGGACTGAGGCCAGGGTACACTTCCTCCATTTCCACAAGTGACCTTCAACATCTCAGACTCGTGGGCGGGTGAGTCCCTACTTGGTTTCAGTGAGGTTACATTTGGTTTCTGCCATTTTCAATGGAAAGGGTCCCGATTGATACATCAGCTGTATTAAGAACTCTGTTTAACATGATAAGGCAGTAGAAACCACCACAGAGAATTTTGTGACACAAAATGTTCTTCACCTTTAGAGAACTTCTGACTACCCAACAGACGGCCCAGGCCCAGTGCCCTCGGCAGCTCTTCTCCAGCGTCTTCCTGGTCTCCCCTGCCCTGTGAATAGCCCTTTGTTCTGTGTTTCTGCAGCACTTCAGAGGCCAACAGAATACCTTGAGGGGTTATTAAAACTAGATTGCTGGGCCAGCCCTGACTGTTTCTGATTCGGCAGGTCTGGGCTGGGGCCTGAGAATTCTAACAAGTTCCTGGTGATGCTGACACCGCTGGCCCAGTGGCCAAGCTTGGAGAACTGCTGCTCTGACACATTTCCTCACAGCTGTATTCTAGTTCATTTGCCCATGTGTGTTCCTTGCTAGATGAAATATTCCTTAAAGATTTTCTTTTCTTTTCTTTTTTTTGAGACCAAGTCTCACTTTGTCATCCACAGTAGAGAGCTGTGACATCATAGCTCACAGCAACCTCAAACTCTTGAGCTCAAGCGATTTTCTTGCCTCAGCCTCCTGAGTAGCTGGGACCACAGGTGCCTACCACAAGGCCCAGCTATTTTGTTGTTGTAGTTGTCGTTGTTGTTTAGCAGGCCCTGGCTGGGTTTGAACCTGCCAGCTCCAATGTATGTGGTCGGCACCCTAATTCTTTTTGTATTTCTGAGACAAAGTCTCACTTTGTCATCCCCGGGTAGAGTGCCATGGCATCACAGCTCACAGCAACCTCAAACTCCTGGGCTCAAGTGACTCTCTTGCCTCAGAGTAGCTGGGACGACAGGCACCCGCCACAATGCCCAGAAACTGGGGTCTTGCTCTTGCTCAGGTGGGTCTGCCCTCAGAGTGCTAGGCCTATAGGCATGAGCCACTGCACCCAGCCTAGGATTTTCTTATTTGCCATTATGCAACTCTCCCTAGTTAACATAATGTTTGACACTGTGTGATTAAGGGTGGAGATAAAAAATAAACAACTTATCATAATAAATTCTCTCAGTTACTGTCCAAACAAGAGTCTCTCCGGAAATGAACTGTGTAACTAGAGGAAGGCTCGAAAGGCAGCATATATCCTGACTTCTTTGGGGCTACCTAATTCTGATGACGTCTTCTATCTGGGTGAGGCACAGAGTGGCATTACCTCAGGCATCCGGTGATGTTGTAGAATATATCAAAATCCAGCAAACCGTTGGCTTTGGGGTAGTCTCCCTCAGGCCAGCCCGAGTAGGGGATGATGATGTGCTCAGTCAGGGTGAGCAAGGCTTCTGTGATCATGAGATTCTTGAGCTTGTCATTGGAGGACAAATTCCACAGCAAACCTAGAAAGGCACAGAGTTAACATGAACACAGAGCAAGGTGGGGGCAAAATGATGGCTGAAAGTTCAGTTGAGGCCGGCACCTCAGGGGAGGTGACCTGAGGATGACAAGTGGGTGAAATAAGAACTACAAGTAGTTTTTAAAAATGGGGGTGGTGGTGGTAAAGATGAGATAGCTCCTTCTCAACGGAAAGGTCTTCCTAAAGTTCATTAGATGGCAATAGAGGTTAATCCATAAAAATGACATCCTGTGGTACAAAATTGGGCAAGTTTTAAATGAGTCAGTAATGTATATGAAAGCCAGAAATATGCCAACATTTCATGCTGTTTCTCTCAAAAAGCCCTTCCACAAAGCGGAGCTCACTGGGATAATTAACTCTGGGTTTACCAATAGGCAGCCTTGAAATGGTCCTATGGTAATTAAGACTGTAACATTTTAAATGTCATATTTTTTCCCCTTTAGATAAAATATAGTCCTATTTTTTCTCCTATAGAAGTATCCTCTCACTACTACTTCCCTCACTACCTGGAACTTTTACCTGACACTTTTTTCCTCCCAATAATAGCAAAAAAAGCCTGCAGAAAGCCTTTCCCTATCCCTGTCAACAGGAGGCGGATCAATATCACCAATTAATGTTTATTGACTCCTATCCAATGACAGAGTTTATGTCCTCCGGCAATTTATGCTGGCTACCTCATGTATTTCTTGTTTAAAGGTTTGGCAGTGAAGGACAGACAAGAGTATTTTATCTATCTGACAATTTGCATGGTCTAAGTACTAATTGAATGGTAGCTCCACATTTACCCATTTAATTTTCTCTTTCCCTGAACCTCCTACATATAAACCAAACCAGAAGAAATCGGGAAAATAGCCTATTATACTTTCCAAGGTATTTATGATACAGAGACTGAAGGTGGGTACTAAAGGAAAACAGAAAGTGGCATATACATTTAGCATTTGTTTTCTTACAAATTTTGTGCTGAATTACTTATGATTCAGTGTATCTGTTGCTTGCTATTCCAATGACTCCCAGCAGGTGTAAAGTTGCCTTCTCTTCTTTCATACGTTAGTGGGTTACCCAGGAAAGGGGAAAAGGGGAGAGACAGAAAGAGAAGGGATGATTTTTCCCTTTCTACCCTATCCTTCTCACTGCCTAGTCAATGATTCCTATGTCTTAAATAGATTGCGCTGTCTGTACAAAGGAAAGAGGAAGCATGGATACACAAGTCTACTTTATGATAAAAGCAAACATGGTGGCATAATCATATGGTTACTATAATCTCCTTTGATATTAATGACTGAAATAATAATCTTTATGGTTAAAGCTTGGTAATACTCAACCATATGTATATTTGGCCCAATCAATTAGAACACTTTAGGCCCAATGCAATCTTTTGGGTTTCAATGGTTTGCTTGGCTGTTGCTAATTTTTGAAACAGCAACCAAATTTCCTCTGCAGTGTACACGCAGCTTCCACTCCACACAGTGACACTGAGTCTGGTAGCTTGTGAGGACTAGATCTCTGGCATACGGGGAGGTCTTTTCCTGATCAAAGTGGCTTGGGGGTTAGTCATGAGCAGTGTCCCTGAGCCACAGGGAATGCAACACAATGACTTCATTCCTCCCACTTCTGAAGAGGCCCTGGAAGGGGGACAGATAGAATAAAACTCAAAAGGTGGCGGAAAACAATTTAAAGGCAGGTCTGAGGTTGAGTTTTGGTTACTAAGCTACAAAAGAAAGTTAGAAAGAAAAGCTTCCCTGAGTTCTAAATAAGCAAGCAAATTAACAGTCTCTGGCTGCCAGAAGCTTAAAAATGTGAAGCATAATGATGTTTTCCTCTTTTTAAAAAGGACCACACAGGGCACTCAAAGGAAAAATACACCTTACAATAAAAACCAGGGGGGATTAATTTGAACAAAGGGAGTGGAATTTCCTGTCAACAGTCAATACCTTTTAGAGCTTGGCATGCTATATTACTTGCACAAAAGTATATGATTTGGAAAGTTTTAGTAAAATTTTTGTATTGTTAATGTAGGATATTGTTTAGAAATGTCATGTCTGTCAAATTTCTGGATGGTGAGAAGCTAGGAAAAAAACTAAAATGTTCCATAGAGATTTGGGATTATATATAGCATAGATGAATACACCCTCATACATGCATATAAAACCAGTAGGTAACCAACTATAAATTGGGAAAATATGTACAATAATAGGAGACAAAAGACTAATACCCATAATATATAGAGTTCTTATGCATGATTAAAAAGTGAAACAGTAGAAAAATGGAGAAACTACTTAACAGAAAACCAAAAGAAATTAGGTGTTAACACACACAGGAATACGTGTTTCCTAGTAAATAAAGAAACATAAACTTGAACAATAGATACACCACATTTCTATGACTAAATGAGGCAAAATCAGAACCAGTAAGTGAAAATCATAAGGAAGAAGATCTTGGCTCACTGAAAGCATAAACTTTTAAGAAAGCTTTGTAGAAAAATGAAAGATCTAACTTGTAAGATCTTGTTCTGTCATTGGAGTGGATAAAAAATTAGCCTATCCTTTATCAAAACATTGACAAGGGGTTTCATCCTGAAATTAGAGTGTTAGCCTAGATGACTAGTTTCCAAATGAGCCCAGTGACAAATCAGAATCATAGAGTCTTGGGCCACACCCCAAATTTACTGAGTCAGAATCTCAGATGGATTCCGGTAATTTATATTTTAGAAAAGGATTCCAATTTCCGGCATTAGGAAACCAAGGGACTAGATGACTGTGAATAGATGTCTTTTTCAATGACCACATTCTACATTCCTGAGATATTAGGTTTTCATTTCTCACCTGTAACCTTTAGTCCGTTTCACCATAGTGGCTAAATATCTATTATTATACTTTTCTGTTGCAGCTGGTCTGCCTGTAATTTATGAAACCGCCTTTATGATGAGGCTCTCATTCTATCCAAAAAGAAGGGAACTAGATTCTGCTGAGGGGTATAGTAGGAATAATTATCAATTACAAGAAAAATAACGATAACTCCTTTATTTACAAATTTATTGCTAACTGTGATGTTTGTAAAAAACAGGTAACTAGTAAAGTAATCTTAGATATTCAAACTTACATTTAGGCTTGGTGCCTGTAGCTCAGTGCTTACGGCACCGGCAACATGCACCAAGGCTGGCAGGTTCAAACCCAGCCTGGGCCAGCTAAACAACAATGACAACTGCAACCAAAAAATAGCTGGGTGTTGTAGCAGGTGCCTGTAGTCCCAGCTGCTTGGGAGGCTGAGGCAAGAGAATTGCTTAAGCCCAAGAGTTTGAACTTGCTGTGAGCTGTGACCCAGCGGCACTCTACTGCAGGCAACATAGTGAGACTTTGTCTCAAACAAACAAACAAACTCACATTTAATAATATTGCCTTCTAGGATAGAAAAAATAGTCATTTGACTAACGCTTCATTAACACTTAGGTAGCAAAACTTACAAATTTTATGATTAAAGAAATCCTTATCTTCAGTGAAAAAAAAAATGAGGAGGAAGAAGAAATGACGACAGTGACAAACACGACAGGACAAGAAAGAGAACTGGTTCCTTCTAACCCTGTTTTTAAAGTGTCACAGAGCAGGAGTATTTTTTTTTTTTTTTTTTTTATAACTTCTCTTGCATAGATATATTCCTTCCACTTCGATCTTACCCAGAATATCAGATTACTGAAAAGGTCATTTATTCTAAGTTTTACATAAACCCGGAGTACCCTGTTATACATTATGAATGCAGAATAAAATTATTATCTAAAGATGCAGAATAAATATTTCATACTAAAATACTTCAAATATTTTATTAAAATAAAGCAAACTCGTTAAGTGTTTCCATAAAGGATGTGGAGGTTAATATGCATTTTTAACAGATTTCACTGACCATCACCCCTGACTCTTTCTGATGCAGTAGGCCCAGGAGGGGCAGGAAGCCCTGCTTCTTTCGTACCATGGCCTGTTTTAACCCAAGGCACAGCCCTGCTCACTCCAGCAGTGCTCACCACTCAGTGACCTTGACGATGAACTTCTGAGACGAGGCTGTGCCCTTCTCGTCTCAATTAAAGAGACACTACCACACTCACTAGGTAAAGGAGAGAGAACAATTTCACGGGGGAAAGGCTTTGATCCTGAAGTCTTTTCATTAGAAGAGGGAAGAGCTTCCCTTTCAGGCTGGTACTGCAAATGCCAGAAAGGTCAGAGTTATATTCTTTCCCAGTGAGTGAAATTCCAATGCTGCACTTCTTACTTATACAAAGAAACAGATGGTTCTTTTTTGCACCTGATTCTTTTCTTTGTGTGTAATCTAGATATTCTCGGGCCAAAAGGCTCTTTGTGTCATTTGGTTAGACACCTGTAGTTGTTGAGAAACTTACATGATCACTGCAGTGGGTACTGGAATTAAATATACAGGCAGGACTTAAGTGGCAACCTAATGTTTAAGGATGCAAAAGCAGTTCAGACAAGCCCCTTCCTTCAAACCTCTGCTGAAGGGGGCACGGAGGACCACAGCCTGGGAAATGTTTCAGAGAAGTGAAGTTGAGTCAGCTATGAAAGAATAAACAAACAGTGTAAGTGTGGAGAAGGACCCCAGGGTAAAAACAACAGCAGGGACAAAGATACCAAGACAGAAAATAGACCTGGGGAAACCAGGAGGTGTTTAGGATTTCAGAATCTAGGCTGAAAGGGTCTGGGAGGAGACTCAGAGGTCACGTGGCTCTTGTCATAACATCTTTGTGTGGGAAAGTACAGGGTACAGACTGTTGTATAGGCAACAGGGAGCATAATGAGGCAGTATTTTTGTTATAAAGAAATCACTAGAAGACTGGAGGATAGATCAGCCATGTGCACGCAGAATCACAAAGGGCACAGGCGGGAAGACAGCGGGAATCAAGGCAGGGAGAGGGGAAGGCTCAAAGAGGAGGCAGAATTCTCTCATCACACCCTCAAAGACCTACACAAACGGGTCACCATGTGTCCCAGCAGGAATAGGTGGGATGATATCGCAAAACACCGAGACGGAACTGGGTTCAAACCCAGGCTTTGTTCTTCACTGGTTGTGCAACCTTGGACAATTCCCTTACCCCTGTGAACCTCACAATGATTGCATGTAAATCGTCAATTATGCTCCCACCGCCTTGGGGAGTTGTCAGGAGAAACAGAGATGAAAAATAGAAAGCCCCAGCTTATGGAATAACACATAATAGGGGCTCCAAAAAGGTAGCAAAGATACAAAACATGTCCATATTAGGTCAAGAATTTAATTCTGAAGGCCCGAAAAGCACTGATTTAGCTCTACTAAGAGAAGAACTGGGGAGTAATTTAGAAGGATTTGCATCAAATGTTCAAGTGTCAGTTCAGTTTAGTTGGTTGGCATGTAATGAACACCGTCCAGGAGGGATTTCTGGCTTGTACCCGAAATCCTGGGTATTACACAATCAGCTCTATAGATTATCTAATGATGCCTAGATGGTTGCCATGGCATCAGTATCACAGGATGTTCTCTGGCTTACTCTCCTATTGCCTATGCAAGAGCAGAGAGCGTGGTCCAGCAGATTACCCCTGATGCCCTCTCAAGCTTTTTAACTACTGTGCGCCCAACTCTGACCACTCTCATTTTCCAAGTTTCCTCTAAATGACCAGTAGCGTCTCTCTGCCTCTTCGCTTGTTAGGGATGCTCACTTTGCCAGGAATAACTTTCATTCTTTCTTTTAAAACATCAATACAAAGCCATCCCCTGTTTAAGGCCCACTTTGAAATACAACTCCTTCATGAAGTCTTTTCTGTCTATAAAAGAAGGATCTGTTTGAGTCTGTTTTGTGGTTCATTCCTATATCTTAATGAAGAAAATGCAGGTTCTAAGAGTGAGGTTTGGTTCTGTATGTTAATGCCAACCATTGCATAATCTTTGATGTTTTAGAAGATTGGGAACAACAAAATCTACACCTTCCCTGGGCTGTGATTCTCAGTTCCTGCCACCTCCAAACTGCTCTCCAAGTGGTGGTTGAATTAATACAATCACTCTTAATGTCTGTAGGTATTCTAAGGTAAGTCACAGATAGGACAAGAAATCTCTCACGGGACATGTCAGCATGCTAGCAGAAGGGTAGCATGGTACAACTCTTCATATAGTTTTATAAAATTAAAATGTATCAAAATTTAAAATGTGATATTTCAAGGTATAAATGGGTAAAGATGATATAATGACAAGATTTTTATAGAGAAATGGAAACTATTATATAATAAAGTGAGGAAGAAAGAAATGTAAAATATATTTAATTCAAAACAATACTTTAAAAAGTATTTATCAGAACACTGTCGACTATTATCATGAATTAAATAAAAAACTTTTATATGAGGCCAGGTGTGGTGGCTCACACCTGTAATCACAGTACTCTGGGAGGCGGAAGCAGGTGGATTGCTTGAGCTCACAAGTTCGAGACCAGCCTGAGCAAGAATGAGACCCCCATCTCTACCAAAACTGAAAAACTGAGGCAAGAGGATCACTTGAGCCCAAAGAGTTTGAGGTTGCTGTAAACTATGATGTCACAGCATTCTACCCAGGACAACAAAGTGAGACTCTGTCTCAAAAACATCAAAAACAAAAAAACAAAAACACCAGAAAAACCTTTTATATGCAATATTGAAAAGTGCTAATTTCTGCTAAGTCATGGAAGAAGCCCAAGTGCCCATCGACCCACGAATGGACTAGCAAAGTGTGGTACATGTATACCATGGAATATTATGCAGCCTTAAAGAAAGATGGAGACTTTACCTCTTCATGTTTACATTGATGGAGCTG